>PNEQ01011951.1:12750-27512 GCA_003012365.1 Medauroidea extradentata | reverse complement strand
TTGTTTTTTTTGTAAGGCAACAACACTGGCATGCACTCGGCCTAGCATCTGTCTTACATATTTTTTACCACCCTTTTGTGTTTGGGGAGTTCTGCAATTCCTTGCAGAACCCGATCCACCTTCCTGTCTGCGCTTGCGTCCTCCTGGCATTTGGTATTTTCTTTGGCCAATGTTAACGGGGGATGCAGGTGGGGTAACATTAGGAAATTTCCCAAGGATTATGTCGGCTCAGAAAATAATCTTACATTTAACCGTTTAGTGCTATTTTCAGAGTATTTCAACCATTATATCATTGTTATGTAATTATCTATGTGTTACATCATCTCATGTACCTCGCACAAATTAAATACCTACCATTACAATATTCTAGGGATATCCATCGGATGCCCGAAACGTATATAGGACATTCGGGATATTAACGGATAGCTTGTACTGTGTCAATGGGGATATTCAGGGTAGATACTTTTGGAATATCCCAGTGATATACTCGAGGTATTTGTCAAGGGTTAAGGGTTTTGGACCCGTCAAAATTAATTTTTTTGTATAGTTATGCTAAACACTATTTATATGTAACACATCAGATAACATGTCATTTCCTGAAATAAAAATGTTGACTCCATAGTTTTTGCATTATTGTTCATAAAAGTAACACAGTGGCCACTGTGGGTTGGCACAATTATACAAATAATGAAAAATACTAGTCCAACACCTTTATGTTGGCTTAAGAAACAGTTAAATGTAATTTTTTTAAGTGTATTATAACTATTAATATTGTGATTTAAGCATATATTTATTACATTATTTCATGAATCTTAACACAAAATAAACCCAGTACCATATCCCAAGGAAATCCTAAGGTTGGTCGAGAAGTATTTAGGATATTCGGATAAAATGTATAGGACACTTCAGTGATGGATAAAGTGTCCTTCCAATGCAACAATACTGATATCGTAAATGAGTATTCAAGAAGAAGTGGTTACTTGACTACACATGGATCCATACACGATAACCATACACGGATACTTTCATTCTTAAAACATCGGGTCTGTTACCACAGTAACCACGTGTTAGCAGTGGATGCTACACGTTAGCAGTGGATGCTACACATCTTCAGATCGTGTCAGGTCACAAGAGTGTTGCCCAGGCCTCGAGTTATAACTCAGCAGGCTGGGCAACTGCCCAGGGTAGCTGGTAGGAGGGGGCGGACGTGAGGCGTTACTCGGAACAAGATATTATTCTTTCCTTAAATAAAAACATCAAGTAAATACATAAATTACAAACTTTGATATTTTCTTTCACGTAGGTACATTTTATTCTACTCTCTCTCTCTGTTCAATACAAGTACAAGTATATTGAAGGGAAGAGAGAAAAATTCTCTCGTACACCTCATCGCACGTGAATTAAACTATAATTTTGGGTAGAAGAGAGAAGGGGGCGGTTCAGTTTAACTTGCCCAGGGCGCCAGTCACCTAAACCTAGGACCTGGTGTTGTCTTCGAACAAGGTTACAGTATTTGCTAGTTGTGTATTTTAAGCAATTAATCCTCGGCAATTGTGGTCAGGGCAAGTACAATACGGGCCTTTTAAGCTTATTTTTACATCCATATTAAAAATATACTACTTAAATGGCAACGAACGACCGGTTAACGATCATTTTCTTCGAAACATGATGGTTGCAGCTTCTGTTAGTCAACAAATAAATTGTTGTTACTGACAAACATCACGTAGCCATTTAATCATTTCTCAGAGTTTATCGGAAATTTCGTACAAACGTATTGCAAGATGTACGCACATCTGACTCTACTTCAACAGGGCGTGCAACCTTTGGAATGCCCTTTGAGTGCTGTAATTATTGAAGCCTTTGAATTAGGCTACGCCTTTTTTTTACGGAGCATTAGAAACGTGTTTATTATTAACTAAAAACGTTGTCCATCTACAAGAATCAATGTACTCTATACGGTTTTTGAAGACCCGTATAACTGTATTTACTTTAAATGACAATGAAAGCAATTTCTTCTTTTTTTTTGTCTACGTTGATTACAGAGTGACATTCTGCATCGAATTTATGAGAAAAAAATCGTATGGTTGCAACATATCTTATACAACAATTTTCATTATATTTAATTTATAACTATTTTGCGTAACTAGCAATAAGGATGATTCTACGTCCGCTCAAAACCGGCCTTTATCCATTGCTTCATATTAGCCATCAACGTACCCATCTCATGTATGCTTTAATCGCCAAGGATAAGGGTTTTGTTTAGTGGCATAAATATGAAGAGATCTAGTAGCATCACATACTTTATATTAAAAAAGTAACCAAGATATAATTTTCAAATAAAATGGAATGTTAAGGGAAATCGTTAATCGTAGGTTCAAAATCATAAGAACACACAATTGAGTGAAAGGCAAGACACGTTCATTATTACACATTTCCAAAATAAGATTTCTGTCATTATTTGTTTGAACTGATTTATCTAATGTTTCCCTTTCATATTTGCTTTTGGAAAATAAAATAAACAAATTTTAAATGAGTGAAGGTGATTTTTTTTTTCACATTCACAGAAAATAAAACTACTCTGTGGTTTCCACAAAATGTTTTGTCAACATGAAACTCACAAAAACCTCTCGTATTGGTTACAAAAATGTTTTGTGGTAACTGCAAATCTTTATTTTTTGCAGCAAAAAAAAAATGTTTGTGGTCGCCACAAAAATTTTGTAAGGTAGCTTCATGTTGACAAACTATTTTGTGGTGACCTATTTCAGTGTTCCTAGTGACCGCAGTGGTATAGTGGTCAGATTATTGCCCCAGGTAGGAAACTTGACAGCATTGTGGTCAAAGCACTCGCTTCCCGCAGTGAAAATCAGGGTGCGATTTCTGGTGGGGATGTACAGAATTTCCTCATGTAGAGAACTAAGCGGGTGTTGCTGTTCTCGGCAGGTTTACTCGGAGCACTCCCGTTTCAGCGTCTCTTTGCATTCATTAATTATCTCCTTATATCTAGAGCTTCATTTAAAGTCTTCATTCAGAATTCGCAGAACTCCTTAGAAAATATGCCAAATCAATGTTAATTATGTGCTCCCCCCCCCTCTTTACTAATATCCCTCTACCATTCGTAATTATAACCGACAAGTGGAAAAATAACAGCAAAATTACACTAGTTATGAGGAAACTTTAAGAAAACTTTATTCACAAACTATGTGTAATGTTGCTTAAAAATTTCACTATTGGACATTTATTGCACTACACTCTAAAATTTTTGTAAAATTTACAAATATTTTTTTGTACTTTTACAAGGATTTGTAAAAGTACAAATATTTTCTTTGTGAAATAATTAGTTTATAAAGTTACAAATGTAAACATTGTAATACTACAAATGAAGTCTTCGTACCTGTACCGACAGTTCCTGCACTGTAAGATTTTTTTTTTTGTAAAATATGGCAAGGCACTTATTTCCAGTTGTACAAATTTTTGTAAATGTTGAAAAATTTTCCTTGTAAAATAGTTAGTTAAATGTGTTAAAAGAATTTTGTTTGTAAAAATAAAACTTAGAAAAAATGTGTGGTCTACCAAAATCACAGGTTCGCCATGAATTAGTAATGCAAAGGTAACAACTTCTCGAAAGCATTTTTCTGGAGCAAAGTGAATGTTTATATTAATTGCGTACTTTAAAAGAAAGAATACTTACTAAACTGTACATTTAATATGTATACATAAAGTCTGACAGGTAGAGCAGTCAGAGTGGTCTAGGGGTATGATGAGTACAATCTAAGCTGAGCGAGAGTGGTTAAAAACTTAGCGCGTCAAATTTTATGATTTGTATTATTTTATTTTTTATCTAATTTCATGCAAACGTCCTTTATTCAAAAGTTATTTGATAAATAAGTTCAGTGTTATTTATGAAGTACAATAAGCATATAAATTAATTTTTTTTCGTATTTGAAAGTACAACTACAAGGCTATTTTCTTGCAATATTACAAACATATACTTTGTATTTTATTATAATGACAACCATTGTAGTTTTACAATAAATTTGTTGTTATAATATTACAAACATATACTTCGTATTTTATTATAATGACAAACACTGTAGTTTTACAAGAAATTTGTTGTTGTAATATTACAAACATATACTTCGTATTTTATTATAATGACAACCATTGCAGTTTTACAGGAAATTTCTTTGGCAACTAAGTATCCAAAGGTTTTGTTTGTGAAATTACAATGTTTTTACAGTGTATTAGTAAGAAACCGAACTGCCTAGTATGTAGTGTAAATATCAGTTAAGTGTATAATAGCAACAATTTAAAATCCTGCGTTATCTCTTTTATACACTCATATAGTTATTTATGGAAAATACCGAAAAAATAATAGAAAAATGTTGTTACTTGCTAAACATATTGCGAAACACTGCATTTACACTAATAATACTGCATTAGACAATATATTTTGTTATTTGTATAATATTCACTTTCAAGACGCATTATGACAGAAATATTTCCATTCGAACACTTTATTTACGGATCATTGACCTGCCTTCTACAAGATGGCTATAACACATTAATTTTTCCCACTTTATGGAATGTTGTAATATTTACTACTCCATTGTTTAGTTACATTTACCAACATGTATCCTCGCAACAATGTGCACGCTGTTCGACATAAGTTAATAGCTGACTATTTCAGCCTGCGTTCAAGAGGCCTGAGGTTTAAACACGGCTGGCCAAGTAACACTCAACCGCTCGCCCGAGATTTACATCCGCGTCGTTGGCTCTACTGCTTCGGGTGCGTGTGGTAGTGTAGAACGCGGAATTAGTGTGTGTTCGCTTCGGCCTGTGGCTTCTCTCCCAATCCGCCCCATTTCCCCTCCCACTCATGTTCACGTTAATTATGGGCGGTCTGCTACGAGCCAATAGGAGCCTCTTATCAGAGATACTACAGAACCTCAAACCACCTCCGTAACCCCTCGCCAACCCACAAGATCGCATTTAAGCTTTCCCACTTGTTCGGACACATTGTCGTACCCGGTAACCAGAGGTGGTCATGGTTATGGACATGTATGGGAGACAGGTGAAGCCATCGTTTTGCGCGCCACATCAAGGTGACTCCTTGTTAAACTGTGTTTCTTGGCGGTATGTTATTAAAGGTGTCAATTTTCTTGCATCTTTTACCCCAACCTCTAATTTTAAGAAAATCTGTAAACCGTGTCGTAAGGTGGTTGCTAAAATCATTACCTACCCTTACCTAAAGATATCCAAGAAGATCGTAACACCAGTACGTCATTCTTATCCTTGGACGGCCTTACGGTTAGGATAAGTATTGGGTTCCGCTGTAGCTAGTGGTGTATTGAACGGAGCTGACACGTCCTAAAGACGCACTCTTGAACATGACAGACGCCAGCTGTTGGTCTCCGACCGATTCTCACCTCTAACGGTGGTGGTTTCCAAGGTTGAGCTCCCTTATACGGACAGGGGATTGGTGAACCACTAGTCTTCCCGTCCCGTATTGCTATGTCATTTTGTTTCGACTCCAGAGAGGGTTGTTTGCTTCATAGCCTCATCAGGTGTATACGGTTTACAGATTTTCGTAAATTTAGAGTTTGGCGTGAAAGATACAAGAAAAATGTCACCTTTGAGGGTGACCTCTAATTAGTTGATATATCATAATGCAATGTTCATAGTCAAGCCCCTGGTCCAAATGTATAGTTAAACCATTTTTGTTATTAAAATAACTTTCATGCCTTAATCTCAGAAAGGTCTTTATTATTCATAGTTACGTCAGTACAAGTGTTCATTGGTTTAAAAAAAAATCGGTGCCATGATGTGACGCACAAAACAGCGGCTTCAACTACGTCACAGCTTGCCGTCTCGTGTACATTCTTACCTCCATGATCTTTAACAGTTCTGCCAAAAAAATTACATACACTGAGAATAAATGGCGAATCAGTATTTATAAACAATTACTCAATAACATCTTTGAAGATAAACAAACTACTTCCAACATAACGTAATCTATTGAATGATAAAAAAATTCCGCGACACTAAGAAATTCTCGATAAACTTCATTCACTTGTCTTTCAGCGAGTTGTTTTTTTAACACTCGAGCGTAATTTCTACTACAGTTCACTTTTTTTCCATAGTTCGGAATTATACACGAAAAAATTTAAAACATATTGTAAGTTTTTCGCTTAAAAAGTTTTAAAATTCATATAACATTATTATAATAAAACGACTGTATTTCCTTGAATTTAAAAGTTACAACTGCGCTTGTCGCTTCAATGAATTATGTAGTTTTTTATGTCTAGCGGGCCTTTTACATATTTTATGTGAGTATTCGGCAAAACCGAAACTTGGAATTGGCAACACTGGAACGGAATAAATACTATCTTGCAGTAAACCACAAGACTTACCCTACGAAAAGTTCGCAGTACGCTGTTCACAGTTGTCACTTTCTCATCACTGCCTTACCAAGAATAATAATAAAAATTGCATATGTATATATTTTTAAGGTCTAGACATTAACATTTGAGAACTGATTGAAATATTCACTGAAATGTTTATATTACGTGTACCAAACAGACTTATATTGAACAGAAAAGGAGAAAAAGGGCTTCATACCTGCTTACTTTATCGTGAGGCCTACGTAAGCTGCCAGACATTTCTTATCGTTACTAGCCGGCAGAGTTTAGTATAAGTGTGCGTTCTGCATAGTCTTTAGCTAAATAAATTCTACCGTCACTTGCCAATGTTTACATTAAGTTATATTTTTACACGAAGTTTGTCAACCAAATACGTAGCTGACAAAACCATTTTTAAAATATGAAACCGTGAAAGAATTTTACATATGACAAAGAAGTATAAAAAGTCAAGTGTTTATGAAACTTCTAGTGCATTAGAATCCTATTCCTTTGTAAACGTGACATATGTATTTATGTCTTGTTTGAAATTAAAATCCATAGACAGCAATTACCGTTTTTTACCAGTTTCGTACTTGCAAAGGTACGTTTGTGACGAGTATAGAACTCCCTTACTGTAGTGTTGACGTCAAGTAGTTCAACTCATGTTGATATTAATAATCAACAGCTGCGGTGTCAGATTATCACATAACTTTGCACTCGTAGTGACCTACACTGTTAAAAAACTTCCTAGATTGTTTAGGAAGTAATTAACCTAAAAACAGTTTGGGACAGTTATCATACTTCCGCCTTGTAAGTATGCAAACTTTTACTACTGTTACAATACAAGTCTGGTAACTTCAGTATACATTTGACTGTTTTATAAAAATATTTAGGAGTGCTATCATGGATGTCTGGGAAACTTTTCTACCATACCTACTTTCTTAGCGCTCCGATACGCACGTGTGGTAAATTCACAAACTATTTTTAGAGCGTAGAATGCTGCAAATGAAGTCACGCCAGCGCACAAAAAAAAAAAAAAAAAAAAAAAAAAAAAAAAAAAAAAAAAAAAAAAAAAAAAAAAAAAAAAAAAAAAAAAAAAAAAAAAAAAAAAAAAAAAAAAAAAAAAAAAAAAAAAAAAAAACACGTTTATGGGAACAGTAATATTACTCTTGTTTTTCCATTTCCTTCCAAGTCTTGAGAATAGTGCAGCTTCACGGCACACCGACATAAAAATAGGTGATAAACGTATTTCTTAGCTGGAATTATTCCCAAATCGGCAGGAAGTCCTGACATTACTGGTAAATGTTGGCAGTTAAACACTTTATTGCTTAAATTTACAACTAAAATTCATCTTTATTTAATTTCTGAATGTCAGTCGTTGTCTTTAAAACAGAACGAAAACTATTTATTTAGAAATTTTCTGGTGACATTATCTTTAATAAATTTGTTTGATAAATAAAAAAGCTGCATTTTTATTAAGTTAGTTTCTTAGTTTCTTTATTTGAAAATAAAAATTTAATTTTCTAAATATATAAGTTCCATGTGAGCATACAATGAAAAGGTATGTATTTTTTGAAAAAATTTAAAAAATTTAGAGATGATATCCTTGTCAACACCTTTCGATTTAAAAAGTTAAGTAAAGCTTAAATACGAGTTACTATGGAAAGATATTAAGAAAACAAATATATCGATTGTGTGTGTATATATATATATATATATATATATATATATAATGTATGTGTGAAAGTTGCTTAAAAAATAAAACAAATTCCACCAAAAAAATAAAATTTCTAATATGTATACCTGAAAAAGTTTAATTTAATGTTATGAGAGTAACCTAATGGTAATATCGCAAAACGATGAATGAAAAAAAAATTATTTCCGAACGATCGGGCAGTGTAATTGTAGTGACACACATTTCATTAAGATTTAAAATCACAATAATTATATTTATAACAGCGAATAGATACTGTCAACATTAATTTGAAGATTTTAGTACGTCCTCGAAGATTCTCAGTGCTGCGTCTATCACACAAAATTGTGGTTGTTAAACTAAAAACTTCCAAGCAACGGTAAATCTGAACACAAAACATTGAATATTAATTAAACACTAATTTCCTACTATTCTGAAAATAATGAGGGTGCGCTTGAAATATGAAAAAAGAAAAAAATTAACATGGTATAATCAAGGTGGATTCTTACAGTGAGTGGGATTTTACACGAACTAAAGACACCACTGCCATGATCGCCACCATGGATTTGTATTATCTTGACAACTAATCTTGACCTTGACCTCTGGTAACTCTACTGTATATATGTTTTTACATTCAAAATTCTTAGCAATTATTTAAAAAGTATTATATATTGTTATAATTAATACGCTGGATTGAACATCTCGCAGACCACTTGCGGTAGCCATATGGTTTTTCTAAATACTCGTTTTTGTTTCAGTATAATTTATTTACCTCACTTGGAGACACATTTTGGAATTTTTTTATAGCATGTCTGCCATATTGCTTAGTAGTGCGTGTGTAGATTGTAACATTAGGAATACTATTTTGTTTACATCACTGGAAGCCGGAATTCTGTAGTTTGAAATTTTCTTAAAAATAGTTTTAACAATTTATTTATTATATACGCCAGATATACATTATTTTATCCTCGAAGAATCCACTACTTTGAAACTGACGGTCACACACACCAAGAAAAAGATATGGTTAATTCAAAGAAATTCTGTTTGGCGTAACCACATACTTTATGCAATATTAATAAAATATTCTTGTTGCCCAAAAATAAATAGCTTTCTTACTTACCTGCTTTATTTGTTTGGCCAACAGTACGGGTAGATTTGTTGTAATTAATAAAAATGAGGTAGCGGAAAGTACCGAACCTCAGACGTTAATGATTGAAGAATGAACGTAAGCATTCACAGCCAGACTGAGCGACAAAGAAGGTAGCATCATCATGCTAATATTACTTGTGTGTTAAAATGTTTTACTGGGATAGTTTGTACCTGCATGGCGTACCATTATACACAACTATATATATTATTATTGTAATTGTCAGATAAATGGCAAAATAACCCCGGAGTTGTGATTACAAAACTTGACAGTGATTGGATAATCAACATGTACATTTATGTGTTTACATAGAAGCTATTTAATATTCGTCAGTAAAATATTTTATTTTTAGGCATATACACTTTGCTAAACAAGCTATACATTTTGCTGGGACAAGGAAATCAGTTTTGATGTGAGGAAATTTGTTCTGGTAGTTCAGTACTATTTAACAAAGTTTGGTACACCTTTTCTTCAGTGCATGTCTTCAACCACTATCACCAGGTAAATAATATGTTTTCTTTTAACCATATGCTACTTCACACACCTTTTGAATCATCATTCCTTCTACTTTCTCCCCAATTACCAAATTCAATACTTTCTGCACCCCCCGGATATGTGACATCGTGCCAGACGATGCCGCTGGTCAGCGGGTTTTCTCGGGGATCTCCCGTTTCCACTGACCTTAATTCCGGCGCCGCTCCATATTCACATCATGTCACTCCATGCAGCACTGAAGACCTCGATGTTGAGCGCTGACCAAAACCTCTTCACCCTCTATGCCCCCCCTCATTCAAACCGTCATGTCAATATCCATTTGTCAGCATTACTTCCTGCCTCCTTCCCAGAGTGGTTGGTAGCTAATCGGGAACTTACTCCTTTTTCTGCTTCACGCTCTCCTAAACACTCGGCATACGTAAATACGATCCCTATCTTCACACATTTCAATTAATTTCATATTTCCGCAGTATATTTCATATAATACGTAGCCTATACATAACGCCAGCAGCTGTTTGGATGTTTTCCATCCAAATTCAATTTTCTACTTAACATATATAGTACTCTTCAACACAAATGTATTTTTTCCCCACTACAGCTAACATTAAATTATAATTTTTTTTTTCACTCATTGCACGCAAGGCAAAAAAAGTGTGATTAAAAACATTTTATTAAATTAAATATGTTAACTACTAAACAAAAAATTTAGCAAATAAATTTATTACGTCACGATTCTTCCTCCTGGCTACTCCAATTCATAAATAGCTATGCTATTGTGCATTCAAAAGTTTTACTCTTATGTATTAGCGAGTAGGCTATTAACTGATTATCAGTGGTTTTTCACTTATTCTCTAACTTTTGAGTTTTCTGGTATATATTTTGTGATCGGTAAACATTCACTGTTTTCTTAAAATAATTAATAATATAATTTATTCAAATGTTCGGTGGTTGCATCACAATTTTCTTTCTGCAAGTCAATTTATAGACTGGCCGAGATACGATATTCTTGCAAAACATATTCCATAGCTTTAAGGGGTATTGATCCCTACTACCTTGGATTTATCTGTTTCTCCTCGATAACTTCTGTTCTAATCGATATATCAAAATTTTTTTCACAACAAGTCATAGATATAAACTTAATCGATTTTCTGTAATTGCTGGTACCAAAATAAATTTTATTTTACAACGGGAAACAGCTGAGAAGGAAAAATGGCTTTATTTACGCGAGCGACTACAGAGGCCACAACACTAACAGAAACAATGCCATATGGATTCCAAAAAGTGAATGAAACAATAGACTATGCCTTGTCAGCGTGAAAAAAGTAAAACAATGTGTCTATTTCCTGTTTTATAAGAAAAACCGTAAAACGAAACTGACAGGGATCAATCCCCCTTAATGATGTAGGCTATGCATCCTTAGACTTGACTGCCTTGACTCAGACAAACTTGCTATATTCTTCGTGATTGTCAACATGTGTTGGACGTGGAACCCTCTTGTATACTACATCGTCTGTTAAGGTCATGATCTCCTGTTTTTACTGCTTTGCGAGAATTTTTTTGAGCTTAAAGGAAAACAGGTATGAAAATATATTTGGTTATTTTGTTTAAAATGGTTTTCGCTGTGATAACTAATTTTTTTCAAGGCAAGAAATAATACGGTTTCGATTAATAAGTCAACTAACCAAACTTTCGTTAGTTTCATAACTACTTAATACCACAGTATTTACTGTGGTGAAAAATTGATAACGATTTGAACCCATTTTTAACGAAACTGACAAAAATATTGTTGATGTTTGTTTCGATCAGACTTAAAAACAGTAAAAACATGAGTGTAGGGCCTTAATTTGTTTACTAAATAAAACGGCTATGCTTTGTGGCGACATATGTAGCTTGTAGTAGTTGTAAACACTTCACAAGATACTCCAAGCCAATCAGTGAGTATTCACTTGCCCTTAGCTATTGAACTAGTAAATTATCTCGGAGTGCGATTAATTGAGATTTATTTTCGTATAAACCAACCAAAATTGTAAATCATGCAACAAGTTTACGCGGGTCATCCTAGTAAACGAATCGCAGTCAAAGTTCGTACCGTATTCAGTGATATTGAGTCATTTATCGAAATTCACTGCTTTTTTGATGAAGAGGTATGTGTAAATGTAATTTTTACCACGATCTTATTTTTTATTTATTTACTATTCAAGTTCCAATGAGTTGTGTTGACTCTTTACTACAAACAATGCAAAAGATAAGAGTGTGAATGAGGAACAGGATGTTTAGAAATAATTACCACAGTACCAATTCCAGGTACTCAGAGCAGCAAAAAGGCACGTAACAATTATGAATTTACAATTGGGATACACACAAGGTGATCTAAATACACAATATACAATTCAGATTTGTATGTAGCATATTAAGTAGTATATGCGTTCCAAGTTTGGTGAAGTTCTGAAACCTATTTCCTAAGATATGTTTTACTATACTAAAATATAAAACTGGCCGCAATTACAAAAATATTTACACAGAATGAACAAAAATACACAAAAGTCAAGTCAGTTCTATATGTAGCCAATATGTGTATCAAGTTTGGTGAAATTCTGAAAAATATTTACTGGCATATGTAACAATATGCTAAAAATATAAAAATGGCCGCCGTTTTGAAAATATGAATTCATAATGAACTATATACACAATATTAAATTCACCTTTGTATGTAGTATATGTGTACTAAGTTTGGTGAAATTCTGTAAAATGTTTCTAATACATGCTGTATTATGCTAAAAGCATAAAATTGCCGCCATTTTAATAAATCTACACAGGATGAACGAAATACACAAAAGTCAGCTTTTCATGTAGTATATGTGTAACAAGCTTGGTGAAATTAATTTTTTTTTTCTAATATATATATTACTACTCTAAAAATATAAAAAATGACCGCCATTTCGAAAGTATGAACACAGGATAAACTAAATAAACAATAATCTAGTCAGCTTTTAATGTAGTATGTGTTCACAAAATTTGATTAAACTCAAAAGTACTGTTCCTTCGATATCTAGCTTGACCGAAAAATGTTAAAAAATGGCCACCACTTTGAAAATATGAACAGGGCTTAAACGAATATATATATATATATATATATATATATATATATAATGTATTATAATTATTTCAGATTACAAAGTATTATATGTGTACAAAGTATGACGAAATTAGGTCCACTGGTTCAAACGTTTTTAGGGACACACACACAGACACATAGGCGGTCTCATAAACCTACTTGTTCCTTCGGAAAGTGTAGGCTAATAAAACGTACGTGAGAGCGCGCTGTCAGTATGGCCCACACTTGTTCGCTCATTACTTATCTCTTCGCCTCTAAGAACAGGTCGCTCAACTGGTGTCTGTCTGTCTTACCCTCGAACACTTCTCTCACGGCATCCTTAAAGATAAATATAAGCACCACGATTATGAAACTGGAAGTATTTAATAATGCACAATCAGTATTGTGCGGAAACACTCCCTCGCAACTGTCGTGAGTATAGAAGCTGAATCCCCAGGCAGCGCAACCGATGAGCTGGTGGCTTGGCAATAATCTCCACTGAACAATATTTCAGTGTTTCATAATGCAATCTCTATATATAAAAGGAAGTGCCCCACTGACTGACTGACTGACTCATTCATTAATTCATCATCAACGCCCAGCCCAAACCACTGGACCTAGAAACGTGAAATTTTAAGGGAAGTTTCCCCTTGTGGCGTAGGCGCACACTAAGAAAGGAAATTTTGAAATTCGGCTATTAAGGTGGTGAAACGGGGTGAAATGTATTTTTTTCAAATCTTTGATATTTCTCGAACCCGACGGGCTATCGTCGTCTTATTCACTTCGTTACGTCGCAAATACAAATGTCTAGAAACAAATTTCAGGATTTTTCGAAATTTTTGTATTGAGGTGAAAAGCCGTTCAATTCGTTTACAGTAAATCCTCTCTTCCTCTTAAACAACCTGAGATATCGAAGTGATTTTTTCTTTAAAATGAAGCTTACGCAAACACCTAAAAAGTAATTTCAGGATTTTTCAAAATTCGTCCTTGAAAGCCTATAAAAAATAAAACGTGTTTAAGAAAAATCTTTCGTAACACCTGAAATAGTTCAAAATTTGTTTCCTTTTTATTTCTTGCTTATAGTTAAACCTCTTTGGACTATAGCCTGTACACGCGAAATAACTCTCATGGCCTGTCTTGAATAATTTGTAGTTAAGTCTGTGGAGTTGCGGGAGGGGGGATATGTTATTTAATTAGGCTAATTTAATTTCATATGTACTAATTTAGTTGCAGCTGGACGCAAAACATATATTCAGGCTTTTTTTTAAATTCGGATTCGGAAGAGGGTTAAAGAGGAAAATTTAATTTTTTAATATGGTCTACATAGCTATAGAACCCGACGGGCTATTACAAAGATTTCCACGTCAATTTGCTATGTATACGAGTGGTAAAATAATTATTTCACACCCTTTAAGGGTGAAAAATATAAACTTTAAGGGGACTTCCTAGCAGTCCGTGAAATACGTTGCAGAGGGTTAGAGTAATCTATTTATATAAAAATGTTATGTTGGTTTGTGTACGCTTCAAAAACTGAAAAAGTTCTGCACCGATCGAGCTGAAATTTTAGCATGATATATAATCCGCATCAAGGATTGTTTTTATCTAATTTGCGACCGCGAAAAAAAAAAGCGAGGAAAACACTCGCTGACAACTCAGGTATAGTATAAAGTTTGGGGTGTGGGAGGGGGGTGGGGTTACGGGTTCGTATCCCGTGCAAGACTTTGCGATGGGAATTATATGACATCATACAAGCGTATTGCGCGCGCTCTTTACACTGTTATTGAGTACGCTAGCTGTTAAATGCCGGGCAGCTGTTTTGCGGTGGAAGCCGCAGCCGGGCAGCTGTTTTATAGAGAAATAAAGATGAATTAAAAAAAGAAGTTCTGCAATTAAAGTACGCTTAGCGCAGTGGACTGGACAAATCTGTTTGTATTT
>PNEQ01011951.1:0-12650 GCA_003012365.1 Medauroidea extradentata | reverse complement strand
AGCGGGCGAAGCCGCAACGGGACAGCTAGTCCTACATAAATACTGTTTATTCGGTGTTTCTATGTATTTTCTGGAGGAAAAATATGTATACCACTCCACTTCCACTACTACTACGTAAAAAAACAGGCAGTTACATGGAGACAGCTACCTCGTGCTACAGCTCCATTTTAGTTTCATATTGAAGAATATTATTAAGTTATATTTATTAGGAATGTTATTTTCTTGTCCTGCTCTAGATAGAGGTGAAGTGTGTTTCCAGCGTTTCGTTTATTATGGATGTTTCAATTCCGTCTTGAGGCTCCCCAGTGCCCAGATTGCACTGCGCTACTTCATATATCACTTTCAGGTAAATGTATGCACATTAGTTTTCTTACAGTAGGACTGAATAACGTTGTGTTGTCAGGCTGACATACTCAAGTAAATCACTACCCAACTCAAAGGCATGACATGTTAAAAAAAAAATTGTCTTCTATTTACATTTTAACGTGAAACTATATTAACACCTAATCATTGAGTGGCTTATAACGTGAACGTAAAATATACAACTCTAAAAGTGCGTGAACCAATGTAAGGTTTTTAATTAATTACTTGTGTTAACGGTATAAATAAAATGCATAAGTTAAGAATATGGAACAATCAGTTCATATCATTGGTAAAGCATCGTGGAGTTACAAATCAATAACATTCATAAAAATGATAAAGTTTAATCGGATAGATAAAAGAAACGCACTGAATTTAAACTGACCGTATCTCTTATCCCTATATATATATATATATATATATATATATATATATATATATATATATATATATATATAAAGGAGAACATTGACTGACATATCAAACTGCAGCCCAAACCAGTGAACCTAGAAACGTGAAATTTTTGTGTGGGTTCCTCTCAGGTCGTAGGCGAGCTCTAAGAAAAGATTTTTCGAAAGTTGACCTCTCTAACGGGATAAAAAGGGGTGACATATATTTCCGAAGAAACATCGATAGTGTTCGAACCCGACGGCCTATCACCGCGACTTTTACTTTAATAGGACATACATAAAAATGAATACTAGCCAATTAAATGATTTTTCAAAACTCGAGGGTGAAAAGACCTTAAATGTGTTTGCGATTAATTAGCGATAACTATAGAATCCTTCGGGATATAGAGCTGGTTTTTTCTTCAAAATGTTGTTTACGTAAATACCCAAAAAGTAGTTCAAGAATTTTTTGAAATTCGACCCCCAAGCAGTAAAAGGGGCAAAATATGTTTTTTATGAATCGTGTATATCACTGAAACACAACTGAACATCGTCGTAATATTTACTTCATTTGGTTACGTATACAAATGACTATGAGAGGACTCCAAGACGTTTCGAAATTTAATAGTTATGGGGCTGAAAATACGTGATATGTGTTTTCGATTTTTCCTCTATATTTATCGAATCTATCAAATATTGATGTGTTCTTTGCTTTAGATTGATTTTTATGTAAATATCTAAAAATCCTTTCAAATATATTTTCCGAATTCGGCCCCAAAGAGGCAAAACAAGGTAAAATATGTATTCTATTCATAATCAATATATATCGACCGCATTAAGAAATTATATAGCGACGTGATTTTTGTTTAAGATTGATGTTTACTCAAATACCTGAAAAGTTATTTGACGAATTTTTGAAATTCCCAACCTAAGGGCGAAAATGGGTGATAAGCGATTAAATGTGTTTTGAAATAATCGCCGATATATCTTGAACCCAGCGGGCTATTGTCGTGTTTTTCACGTTCACGAGACACCAGTAAAGTAGTATAAAATGTGGTTCAAAGGTTTTTCGAAATTCAGTCTCTTAGGAGGTGAAAATACCTGGAAGGGTTTTAGATAATTTTTCTATATAGGACTATATCGAAGCCATCGAGATATTCCGTTCATTTTTGCTTCAGGATGATGATTAGGTAAATGGCCGCAAGAAGTCTTTAAGGTTTTTCAAAATTCGAACTCTCAGTACTGTACAGGGGTGATATGTGGTTTTTAATGAATGATCGATTTGGCTTGGACTGAACGGACAGTCGTCACAATTTTCACTTAACTTAGATACTTTTACAAATATTTAAGATGTGGAAATATGATTTTTAGAAATTATACTCCCAAAGGGTTGAAAATGCGTACAATTTGTTTTCTATCAGGCAATGATATTTATCTAAGCATTCGAGATGGTGTTGTTCGCGTCAGAATGAAGCTTACGCGAGTACCTAAAAAAAGTAACAATAGTTTTTTATTTTTTGAGATAACTTATATAAGAAGGAAACTAATTTTGTGAACATTCAAGGCAGACGATCTGAAAGGCAAGTATGACCAGCGAGAAGTAAATTATACAGGAGTTCATTCTAAAGCTCTATCGAGACGCGGTGTTGTACAACCTCTATGAGCCAGAATATTTTTATTTTTAAAAGAAGATTTCATGAATATTACTTCGACGTTATTGGGGGGGGGGGCAGTTGTTTGTAGCTCCGATATATTGTTCGGGATCTTCTGGGGTCAAATTACTTTATAGTTTGTGCAAATATGCGTGTCTAACACTCATAAACTGCAAGGTTTATGAAATTAGTGCAATTTGGATGAAGTTCAAAGGGGTTGAAATTGAAATTATGCAGCCTACCATTACTGAAGTTCCTCGACATCATTAGCCCACATCTCACTAACCTCAAGGTTGGGGCACCAAATACGTTTATATTCCAGCGAAAAATTATCCCGCCAAATCTCCTGAATACCACTTAACTTCAAGTGGATGTTTTGAAAATCTAATATGTTATTCAGGACACAGTCACCAATGGTTGTGTTCGAGGGGAATCAGTCTTACTACTTCGTAAACTACATATTTCATTCGGATATTCTCTTATATTTAACAGTCAGTAATTACCCCACAATGTCAACATTGCAGATCTATAAATAAGGCCAAGGTGAAGTCGCTGTTAGTGCCAGGGACAAACATAAAGACTGTTTTTCACGGGAACAGCTATATCTACTTATCCTGCTGCAGTGTTAACTCAACTAGCAGATTTGTCATTCTAACGCTTGATGACTGAACGACCTATCTGGTGTACAAAGAGGTATCTGCTCTGAGTAATACACGCGAGCAAAGCCCAGAGCGCACTGCTAGTCGACAATAAATCGTAAAATGTTATGTTCCCGAAAAGTGTAAGAATAACAGAAAATAATATGTCCTTAGTTCCCTTTAAAAATACTGCAGACAAAAATACATCCAGTAGCCAAAGCAATATTTTATATATTTTATTTACTAGGAATCAAAAATAATAGTAAATCATTACAAAACAATACAGTTTATACATTTACAGATATGAAACCGGCACTAAGTATATGTTTGATAGAAATACGAATTCAATAATGAGTTAGTGATGATTATTTTCTTAAACATTAATTTTACTTGAAGATATAGTTGGGTACAAATACTATTTGGTCAGTTTTAAACACATCTGGATCATCAAAAGGGTTACAACCAGTCTTTGAACAGCAGGTTGCAATGACGGTGATTCTATAATAATGCGTGTTGGGTAGTTTATACTGCCTTCTTGTAGAGCAGTTACTTCCATTGTAAGCATATGACGTCATTACAAAAACAGACGCTTAGAAGTAAGCCAATGTTGCCATACGTCTTAGAGTATATCATTCTATTGTGTCGTCTCAAGTGTTATGCCAGTGGTTAGCTTACTGATCCATTCCTAGAAGACAAGGGCAAAGCCGATCATAGTTGACGTCATAAAGATAAGTATATTATTTAAACATTAAGGTCTTTGATCTCAAACCATCTAATGGATGCATTATATCGAGACAATACATACGTCTATTTACGTGAAGATATAAATGTCGAAGTCGGTATACATATTGACGAGTTCACAGACTAATACATCTAAATTGTAGTTATCAACATGCCCACCAGACATTCGTACAGTGTGAGCTAATGTTCTCTGAGTGCAGGAGTCCACATTCTGTCTTCAGAAAGTTTCTCAACAGGCTTGCATCCGGAGGGAAACTAAGACACAATTTTGATAGCCGCACATTGTAGGAAGAGCTGGAAATGGAAATGAGGCGTTATACTAACTACATTAAGACTCCTCCATGTTGTTACAGAGAGAAACCGAAAAGGTTTAACTGCTGTTACATGTCGAGCGCTTGACCGCTTCAGAATGCTCTAGTAACAGACTTCCTACCGGTGGATGATGATACGTCTAGGGCACAGCAGTTTTATTTATTCCAGTAGCTGAAGATATTGCTCGCATAATTTAGCCAGCTTGCTCCGATCCGATAAACAAGAATTATATACTCGAAAAGCAATAGATGGCTTGTAAGCAGAACTGTAAGCGTTAATCTTGCAAATTGTGCATTTTGACCTTATTGAGACCTTGCACCGTCCTTGTCAAGCCCTGTACTGAAGCCCGAAGTGACCACACACAACATTGATGACACGTATCGGATTTTCTGTAAATAGAAGAAAAGGTACACACTTACATAAACTAGAATGTAGGCCTATTATAAATATTTTACTTATGTTTTACGTGCCAGGTTTGAAAAAAAAATTGTAACAGGTAATCCAATAAATTATTTATATGGATAAATAAAAATATATGACAGTAACGCATAACTTAACTACGCAGAAGTTCAAAATAATTATAACTTTTTACCGAAAATAGCATGGCCATCATGAAAAGACAAATAGAGGAAGAGTTTGTCTACATATGCAGCCAGTATAGAAGGTGAATCGATAAAAGTGGTAGAATATCTGGTATGTGACGCAACTAGAACAAAATATTAGGAGGTGCACAAATCTTTATATTTTAATACAGTCATCAATTACTGGATCAAGTACTAAATATATGTTTCTTATAGTGATACATTATGGGTTTCTCAATATTTCAAACAGCATCATAATCATTTGGAGTCATTCATCCAATTTTATAAAACTCTCCCAAGTGCTCTTCACCACTTAGTTGCGCCTATGGTGCAGAGATTATTCTCGCTCCAGCAGCCATGTTTAACGAGATACAAACCTCTCGCTGGTCCGGCACGGCTCTGTTGACAGTGTGATCCTGCCGCTGACCGATACTGGACACACACGTGGCTCTTTCATTTGTTTTATCGACCCCGCCTCCCCTCCTCACCTTCACGACGTATAACGAGCGCAGTAAACTTTATACGAGGCTGCTGATTGGAGCCGTGACGGCCTGCGGCGCGCGGATATAAACTGAACCTGTCGCAAGGAATTTATTTCTAGCTCGCCTCACACCCGAGATAGGGCGTGTATGTAACTGTGTAAGTATGCAGTGCCAGTTGTGAGTAACCACTGCATAACGATAGGCTTCTATCGGCCAGTAAATTACACAACACACAAGCATAAGATTCTAGAACCAATATTCTATACTAGATATTGCCCGCGAATCCACGAGGTTTACAATTTAATGCGATACTATGTCGGGTATTCTGTTACCTCCCCTCCCCTTTCACAACCGCAATAAATGGTTTTATTTGTCAGAAACCTTCGTGAGCACATGCATAACGATTCACCAAAGCCTCATCGCAATCGGATCACTGGTACAGTACACGAACCAATTTTCAACCAAAGCTTATGAGAAGATACTCCTGGCAATGCCAAACAGTTACGGAATTCTACAGGGATATCTGGTGACTTGTTCTTTCAGCAATGACACTTGCACAACATACGTGTTATCAACCAAGCTAAAACAGTGACAGTAGTACAACCTACTTGTTAGCAACCAGGAAACATCTTCCGAAATTTCTCTCACCATTCTCTTTCCTTAAGAGTGCGTGGTAAATAAATAAACGCTGAAAACATCAATTGAATTCTACGGTTTTTTCGAAACAAATATGGATAAAACACTCAACGACAATCCTAGATAATGGTATTTGTCAACTTTATGAGTAAACATTTATCCAATATTACTAATTCGTTACGAGTGATCTCTTGCGCCGCAGTTAAATGCATGAGGTTTCGGCGTCAGAGATAGTGCCTCAGAAGTTCGTAACACTGAAAACGATTTTGTTTAAAACGTTGGCTAAAATTATTGTCTAGGATTGCTATTGTTTTAATCTCAAAAATTGGCTTTAATAAACGTACAGTTATAGATAAATGCTTTCAGCGTTGAATTATGTACCACGCCCTCTTAAGGGGCCCGCCTCGTTGCCATAAAATCACACTGCAGCGTGTTTGAAGAAACAGTTTTACACCGAAACTAATACACGTGTGTTCACGCCGTTTTCCTACGAAAAGAACACACACTTCAGACGACTGCCCTTAACTACTTTCAAGACAACACACGTATTTGAAATCCCCTTTTAGGGCACGTCAAAATGAGTTAAAGCGGTGTTTTCAGGCTGCTATAGCGGAAAATACACTAGCCGAATACACGTCAAACCACTTAAGGGTAGTGCATTGGACTTTAGTAAAGCGATTTCGTAAATAAAACAATAGGGTCACCACTTAAAGTCCCGTAGGAAATTTGTTTTTTCGCGAAGACTGCACGCCTTAAACGTAGAGGCGACGCACCGTTGTATGGCCCATACGACGTCGCCCTTAGCACCATACCTCACTCATACAAACACATGTGCCACGAGGCGGGCCCCTTAAGGTGCGTACACACTTGCGAGCTGAACGGTTCGCGATCCGCTCGTGAAAAGAATGCTCGCCAGCTTGTGCGCTGTCCAGAGCGAAATACGAGCGTCGAACAAAACGCTCGCGAACAACTCGCGGCGATCCGAAGGAAGTTGGTTTTTTTCCACGAACACAAAGATATTCGCAGCTCTATTCTTGACGCGCTCGCTGCGTGTTCGTATGTTTAGACATTTCTTGCGAACCTTCCGTGCTGTCAGCAGACTATGATCCGCTCGTTGTAGGCTCCTTGTTGGTTCAGCTCTCCAGTGAACCGCTGGAGATTCGATGGAACTACATTTAACTTGAACACATTGAGAGCGGCTCACCAGTGTATAACGCGCCTGTATAAATATTAATGACGAAAAGTAGGTTATGTTCTTCTCCAACTTCCAGGATACCTATAAACTAAATTTCATTACGATTTTTTGAGTTTAGTCGTGAAAAGATAACAGATGAGTGATATTTTGCATTTATAATGTTATATGCATTGCCCATATATAGTGTATATATAGCCTACGCGCTTGTATGGGCTTCCTAACAAATGAGGAGCAAACTTTCAAAACCAGACCTGTCCACCTTATGTAGCTGTAGAAAAAGTGAATAAACATAATATTTTATAGCACTAACTGAGAACAAACATACCCAATTCAATAAGACATGTGTTTTTATGGAGCCTGAGTTCATACTCGTATGTAACACATCTTGTTTATTTAGAAAGGGCATTTTACTCATTTTCGGGATTTTGGACATGTCTGGTTTTGAATGTTTTCTCCTCAAATATACATGTCAATATACATGAAAGTTATGCATGCAGGCACTCGTATATTTTGTTGAGTCACTTTTACTATGTTGTATTAAACCTGGTTTTAAAATATCCTGTATTTTGAACTATTGCTACGTCTATGCATTACATAAACCTTCATTTTTGCTGTGTTTAAATTGCCCAGAGACTCTCATAGAAGGCATCCCTAGAGTAAGATTAGACGACAGTTGTAATAGCTGCAATAATAGACCTCAAATACATATAACGCGAATATTTGTTTAATCGTATACAAGTTATACTCGTACGACTGGTGGACAATAAATAGTTGTCTTGTGGTACAGAACATACATTCACAATACCAATACATTTTGGAGCAGCAACAGAGATGTTTTTTTTTTCAATGCGTTTTATTTTAATCTACGCGGTCAAATATGTTAATTTTTTCATTGATACAATGTTAAAGTAATTTCTTGACTTTTATTTTTAAAATTGCAAATTATGTTTTTAGTCAGGGTTTTTGTTGTAATTATCATTTCACTATTTCCTGTCTTAATTTTAAGTATTTAACTGTCCAGTAAATATGGTTTTGGAAATCAGAAAGAGAAACAAGTAAATATCTTACAGTAAGGTATGGAAATTTAAGAATATCAGGTTATAACATAGCATAGACGTTTAAGTTTTCCCTTTCTCTTCAGTTTTTTAACTGTAAAAGCCATGTTAGTTGGTTCACATACCTGTTTTCTAAATATTGTTAGTAATTTAATGTTATATTTTAAACGTTAGTTACGGTGCAAGAAGGCCGATTCTAAGAAAGAGGTTTAGCGTAACTGACCTATAGTTGTATAAAATATGATAGGTTTTTTTTAAATATTTCCATCGGAAATTCCCTCTTTGCCTGTGGGACTTTATTTGAAACTTAGTGTATGAGCAAACCGGGTCATGTCACTAAACAAACTTACCTAACTCTTGCAGGCTACTTCTTATAAACGCCTAAAGTCGGGCACAATACACTACGTCAACCTAACTAGCATCATTCCCAGATGAACGTGAAACCTAAAGGCCACTTATCATTCCAAACGTTATCCACTTAGGTTCTTCACACTGCGCGAAGATAAATTGCTAGTCCTTAAAAGATGCAAAGATTTTTCGACGAAAAACATGTCTAAATACTGGCCCGCATAGCGATATGGCTAAAACCACTACAAAAAAAAAGCCGTATATGAACAGCTTTTACTCGAGTGAGAGGTTCGCGTGTTGAACGTTACGAAAGATTAATAAGAAAGTATGGGGTTATGGACATTGCTTATTGTTGATAAAAACCTGTGAAACAATGACCATTCAAGCTATAAAGACTACAGAACCGTTGAGCGTATAGAAAGCGTACCGATACACTCATGGTAGCCAAACAAACACAAAGTTTAATATTTTTTATTTAAAATTCGTAATTGGAAATTCAGTCAAACTGCAACAAAACAGACATAAATAAAAAACAACAATGTATTAAAAGTTATTATGGAACTCGACCAAGACATAAGTGGAAAACGAACAAATGTCTATAAGACAACACACACGATTCGGTCAACAAGGAATCCCAAGAAATTCCTATCTGGAAATACTTTCCCTGTTGACCGATACCTGTAGTATTTTTTGTATTGTCCACTGTTGTCTTTCTCGATTGGCATATTAACATTAATGTCAGTGTTTATTTTCGTTTACACACCTCTTTTTCCTTGCAAATGGAATGGATTTCCAATTCGGAATATTTTGATAAAAAACAGTCCGTTCATTCTTCTGCATAAATATTATCAATACTTTATCAATAGCTCAACTGTCCTGTTGCCTCTGTGACTTGGAGTGAAAATGAACATACTGACCTACTCCATAATATCCCTCCATTGATTTAATTTTTTATTTTCGCACGTTGCTAAATTTTTAAAGAAAACACCGAACTGTTTCTTTGTATAATCGCAATGAATCCTTCAGTAGCGTGAGATTGTAGTTAAGTGTAAATTATTTAATTTTTGTGGTACTGATAGCGGTTAACATTTGGGGAGCAAACTTTCAAAACCAGACATGTCCACCTTATCTAGCTGAAGAAAAAAGTGAATAAACATATTTTACAGTACTAACTGAGAATAAACATACCCATTTCAATAAGACATGTGTTTTTTTATGGAGTCTGAGTTCATACTCGTATGTAACACATCTTATTTATTTATAAAGGGCATTTTACTCATTTTCGGGATTTTGGACATGTCTGCATTTGAATGTTTGCTCCTCATTTATTAAAATCAGGGAACGGAAAATTTATGACATTGACATTCTCTCCACACCAAACCTAATAAAATGAAGGCAAGGACATCTCATTTCATTTCGTACAGTTGGATAGTGTTGAGCACAAGTAGAGGTTGCGATTTTTTTTAACTTTCCACAGGAAAATGAAAAGCCTTCCCTTACCACGAACCTGGCCAAGGAAAGAAGCATCCGTCGGGGAGAATGAAGAGAAGCCGAGGTCCCACTAGTGTGATGATACTATGTGTATGTGTGCGCGAGACAGTGAAACACGTGTACTGAACTTAGTTAGGAATCGTTGCCATTCGTACAACCTTAACATTTACAGGAAGATAACGACAGCCTTATACCAGCAGCTCAACTTCTCAATTCGACAGTAAAAATTTGTTGTTTCAATAATTGTACTAAATGCTTCTTAGGTTGTACATATTGCACGGGTGACTTATTATTAAATTATCAGTCGTATTTTTACTTTTATTTTAATGCTTATTTATTTACACTACATATCTGACAGCTTCCGTTTAAAAAAACATTGGGATAAATTAATCGGCATCAATTCTCTTAGTATGCGTTAAGTGTTTGCTTTTCAGTAGTTTGTAAAACAAGTAAGATTTTTAAATGTTACTATACTAAACAAACTTTATTACTACATGTTTCTCTTGTGAAGAAATTACTACTGACAAAGTATTCCGTATAAATATTAACAAACATATTTTTTGCTGCCAGCCAGCGTAATTTAGAATATTTTCTCCCAAACATGCGGTAAAATATAAATTGCCACCTATTTTTTGTAAATATGCCTATGAGCGCCACATATTCCTTTTTGGTTCCAGCAAGCTTTTCGTATTTTGTAGTAGTCGTTAAGAACCTAGTACTTGGGAGGCAAACTCGATGAGCGCCTGATACAGGGACGACATAGTTCACCTTTCATCATGACAACCTAGGTTCGTAGTATTTGTATCCCAGTCTGAACTATCTGATACGGGATCAGTAACGAACTTAGCCAACAACAGTGAGTTTCATAGATGTACTTTGTCGTTTTCAATAATTTATGTCAACGACAATCCAACCTAACTTTATTTTCCACGCATATCCGAGCTCCTTCTCAGAAATTCGCTTACGTCGTGTCTTTTTCTATCCCGAAGCCCTCGACGCACTCAGAACTAGTTTTCACGAGTATTGTCCTACCGTTACACTGAAAGAAAAGTATTGTTGTAGGAAAAATACTTATGTTAAAATAGGGACAACAGTCCAGATTCGCTGTCGTTACTATGTACATTGTTCCTATAACAATCTGTTTTGTAGAAGTGACAACATGTTCTGTAAAATAAAGATTCTATTTACTCCTTTTACAGAACATATTGTTACATGTACAAAACAGATTGTTATAGGAGTAATGTAGATAGTAACGACAGCCAAACTGGAGTGTTGTCCCTATTTTAACAGAAAAAAGGTTCCTACAACAATACTTTTCTTTCAGTGTAGAGGGGCTGCCATGGGAAACGTGGGATTATTCATGAATATTTTACACAAGTTTTATTCTATGATTGTCAACTGTGAATAAATATAAACATTCAGTTTCATGTTGACATTCACTAAGTGGAAGTTATTACAAGTAAATGTATTACTCAGTACTGCCATAGGTATATCTGCTAAATATTCCTGTGGTGTGTATCAAGTCACACCGCGTCATGTCTTAATTCACCCACTTGAAATAGAAAAAAAATGTGGTACAGAAAATTATGTAACAATGTTTTCACTAATAATGTAGGGAAGGTGCAGTTTTTTAAGAAATGAAAAAGGTTGATTTGTTCATGAGGAAATCTCAAAGCATAGTTAACTTTTAAAAGAATAATAAAATGAACTTTGGGTTAGTAAAAAAAAAATGTCAAAGATAAGCACTGTAATTGTACAAAACTAAATTTTCAGAGTAAGGGACTTTTCACACTAAGACACTTGTGACCGTCACCAACGACCACATAGGACTGTGAAGAGTCCCTGGTGTCGAACACAGCCAGCATTACCACTCTTTGATACACGTTAGAGGTGACCGTCACCAGTAGGCTACCCCAGTCTGAAAGCTCCGATGCAAACCTGTGCAACCCAGCAGTAACTGTGCGACGATTTTGTTGATGGTTGTTCGCTCGTGACCCGCGTTTGGTTATAATAAGAGGTGTCGCTGCTCTGTCTCTTACGTGATTAATGCTGGATGATTGGGTTCGTATTAAGTAATGTTGTAGTATGCCCGGCTAGCTTTAATTGAAATAAAATAACAAAGAAGTTTCTTTTTAAATCGGCCTAAGGGACTCACGCACTGTGGGTTGCGTCACGAGAGGTAGATACTTATAGTTTATTTCGACGAAAAGAATAGGCGCTTCCTCCGGCGGCTTTTGATCGGTCACGACGTTAATTTTGTTGTAGGTACCGGCCGCGATCACCCGAAAAGTCCACCCACCGGTGACCCCGAGCTCGCTGTCCACCGTCCTTACAAACCCAACGACGAAGATCCCGACACCTGTCCTCCCGAGTTCACACACACCCGGCTCGTCTTAAGACTTCATCCTTAGTGCTCCGCGTCTCGCATCTTTGCCCTCCTGGGCGGCGTCCCCTTCCCGCCCCACCGGACTCATGGGGGCGGGTAGGTTCCCCCGACCAATCAGAGCGAAAACCTGGCCCGAAAATTGCGTGCGTCCCTTGTGGAAGCCTCCGTATTTATTTAAAATCAAATTAAACATGGGCACATTCTCACAGCAATTACAAATAAAACACTTAGCCTAATTACTACTTGCTATCTTTAATTAATATAATTCTAGTTCAAATTACGTACGTTACACGGGGTCTGTTGGGGAGGGGAAAAGGAGAAGAAATGTGTTGGCGAGAGAGAAAGAGAGAGGATTGTATGGCAAGGAGACAGGGGGAGGTAGGG
>PNEQ01011950.1:0-27411 GCA_003012365.1 Medauroidea extradentata | reverse complement strand
TTCCTTTCACGCAATGTTGTGAAGATTCTACAATTGTACAGTTTACCAGGACTTTGCAGATCGTCGACCATAATATAGTGAATATTGACAGTGCCATTGTACCGACTGCGTCAGTGAACGACGTAATTTGACGACGTTAGAAACAGTTCAGACATTGCAAGTTATCAAGAATTAACATATATATTACTCAGCAGTTATAACGTCTCCACGTATCCAGACTTTAATTACATACCTAATATTCCATTTGTTGTTTTGGAATATTTACCGTCGCCGTTTGTAAACATGACATTCTTCGCCATAGATGTGATGCAGACTAAACAGAGACACAGGTACAAGCAGTGCAGCTAGTCTGGTGCTACACTAGCGCTATCGAGCGACAACAGCGGAACCTCAAGAAATATTCCCGAGAGCTGTGTTGATATAATTTTCCCGTAATATTGTGAATTTCTGAATGGAATTGTTTATGTAATTAATATTGTTCTAAGCTAGACTTGTAATGTTTATATTGTGTTTTCATTATGTTATTCCAGATGTCATAGTAATAATTGGTTTATTGTAATTTGACTCGTCATAGTTGCTCCGCCATATTGGGCGGACTATTTCCAGTGATAATATTCATTCTCGCTTCTTGTATTTATACCCGTGTATTTGTCGTATCGGGGTTCAGTCGGCTTCCAGTGAAATGTAAGTGTTGCTTTGTTATTCGTTATTGTAAATGTGGAATGGGTTGTTATGCTGCAGGACTTGTAAATGATTAATTTGTGGCGCCTTGTTTAGTTTCATATTTAATTATTTCTTGAGTTGAAGTCCTGTAGCATAATGGCCCAAGTCCTAGTGTTTCGTTCACGTCTTGTGTTGTTTGTTGTGGTTTCACTCTTTTTTCTGATAAATTAAAGTAACTTTCGCGTTCGGGATTTCATAAGTAAATTAAAGTAAATATATAATTATTCAGTGAGAGAGAGAGAGGGGCAGACATATAATTTCTGTAAGTTTAATTAATTGATCTTTAAAGGTGTGCAATTTGATGCTTGGATTTGACAGCATATGTAAACCATTTCCGATCTTTAATAGTAAACCGATTAGATGTTTTGCATGCACCTTCTGTGCCCGAATATGAGACCTTTGTGTGAGGATGTAAGCTGTTAATGCATTACTACTGAGGTAGGATATGCTTGTGTTTGAGAATGTATGTTGGGACGTGGTTCCCCAGAGTTTTAATTAGTGTGTTTAGGGGCGTGTGTCCCCTCGAATTTATGTTAGGGTTTGCTGCTGAGAGTCAGCACATGTTGTGTGAGCTAGTTCCCTATGAGGTAGGGCTAGCCTATGTTTCGTTTTTGTCTTTGCTACACCCTCCTCAAGGTTAATTGACTAGGGCTTCTTGTTATTTCCTATTTGTTCAACTTTAAGTGAGATTCCATTTGCACACCTGTTATTGTATTTTTGTAAGATTTATGTTTAATGTTATTTGTTGAATGTTTTGATCCTTGGTTAACTATTTGAGTTTGTATTATTTGCGAGGTTTTGTAACTGATGATTTTGTTTCGATTATTAATAAATCGCTGATGCGATTAAACCAACCTTTGGTATTGTTTATTGAAGTTGAAGTTAATGGTAATTTTCCATTTACAGATTTGCTAGTTTTGCTAGACTTGAGGTTACGAGTACATCTAGCTGTGATTGAGTTAAATTATACCCTAGCCTAGGCGTAGCTTGCTAATTGTTGGGGATCGCAACCCTCGTTCCTGCTTCTGCTCTGCTGCTGTGATAATCGTTAGGTGCCGTCACCATGTCGAGGTTAGCCCAAATGGAGGGGTGGTGATGGTACAAGTTTAAAACGTCATCTTATTCATTGCAATAAAATACTGTATGAGAGATATAGTGTCACAGCTATAAATTAACACACCACAATAAAAAGGTGAAGGGTGTGAGGAACGAAGAAATACAAAACTCTGTTTAAATAAAAAGATACGGCTGTGGTGGTTCAAAATAAAGACTATGTCTGGCACCCAAGTACAATAAAAATAATTCATCCCATACCTTCCTCAACTTTATGTTTAGTTATCACTTCACATGACGACAGTACCTGTCTACTATAGATCACATACGAACAAGGCCAGTCAATAATAGTGCATTTTTAAAAAATTAAACAATGATTCGGAAAAAGTACAGTCTAGCCATGCTGCTACCAAAACATCCAATTTTGACACCTTAAAAGTAAAAGAAAAAATTTTTTTGTGTTCTTTTGATTCAAATTCATGTAGCTATCACTCACATACAAGAGACCATTTCTTTTAAAAAGCAATTACTATGCTGAGCTACGCTGGACAAAGGTGTCCGGCCGGTGGGCTGCAAACACATGGCAACACTGGAAACTTTGCAACAGGATGGACAGAGAGCACGTAACCTTGCCTCAGTTGCCATATCCACCCCCCCTTCCCTTTATTCTATTTGTTTGCCTTCCAGTACACAGTTATCAGTGTTGCCTGATGCCCACAGATGGTTTGTTTCCTTCCCCTTTCTCCAATACTCTAATAACTTCCCCTTTTCTGTTTTTCAGTTTTATAATCAGACGCTGGTATTGCTAACGAGAGATTTTGAGTACTGGTTTTTAAGCAGCAATGTACTTGAATTAGATACTAATGTGTGTCTAATGCCGCAAACAGAAAAGGACAGACTACTCAAGTTCAGACTTAGCTGAATGAATAATCTCATGTCTGGCAATCCAGCGAGCCGCACACAGAGGGCAAAAAGAGGGTAGGGAGACGTCTGAACGCCAGCAGCATGAACATATTTATTACATTACAAATCACAAGTAATGTTTTTCTTATGCACGTGACATTTACTCATCACTTGGTTGGTTTTTTTCCTTCCCAATATGTTTGGGGTGGAAAAAACTTTAATAGCCAAATTCAGTATCAATGCTACAAACCCCCTTTTGTGATTTAATGTACGACCTGTATGTGACTAATATACAATAGTGTTGCTGAGTGAAAATAAGTATGTTTTTAATCATTAATGCTATGAAGAGGAAATCAAATTTATTGGTACATTATTTAAAAAAATAAGATGTCCTTTGAAATGGAATTGTGTCCCACGAAGTATGAATAACCACCTCAGCATCAAAGAGTGTGTTGTGCAATATTCAATTTCGTTGTGAATTGCCTTCTTCACTTCCTTCGTCATTTCATATTTCTCCACAAGTGTTAACGTAAGTTACTGTTGTCTCGCACTGTTGCTATGCACACAGTGGGTGTAGACGTATTAGATAAGTACACGTGATGTGAGCTAAAGGAGATAGAGAAGGGCAGTAAAGACAAGTCACAAAACTGCTTGCCTTGGTTCAGTGCTTGGTTAACAAGTGCACACCGCAAATGTATTCTGTGGTTTTATACCTTTTCTTCTTGTTTTACAGTTGTGGCTTACTGAGTTACGGCAACCACTTACATTACTGCTGCATTCTAATGAACACACTGTATTACAAAATACAGTACAACATCTATTATTCACAACTCGAGTAACCGATCTGCAGATTATCCACAATTTTTTATAATTCTAATTTATTTTTACAATGTAATGTGCTTGTCAAATTCTGGTAACTTCACATGTTTCCGTCCATATATTCTGTTAAGCATTCATATTTGTGTTTATTAATACGCATATAGTATAAAGTAAGGCACACTTGTTTTCATTTGTTTGAGGCAGTAGTCTACATTAATCTGAATGAACTATCCTATCCTGCGCACTTGTCATGTGAGCGGAGTGTACATTCCTACACAGCAGTAAGGCGACAGGACACGTGCGCAGTGCGCAGTAGAGTTCAGCGCGTGCACAAACGACAGTTGATGGATTAAGTGGTAGAATTTGGTGGGCAGTAGCACTGTTGTAAAACGTTAGTGCAGGCTTGCCGTTTTAACGGATGTTATCCGTTTTAACGGATGTTATCCGTTTTAACGGATATTTAAAGGTTAAAACGGACAGACGGATAATGTTAAATATTCACTGATATTTCTAACATCTGTGTTTGTCAACAATTGACACAAAAATTAGTGACGCATATGAATGGATTAACGAGATTCACTAATCTTTTTTCTGCTTATTTTAAACCTACAAATCTTTCCCTTTATTTTTGCAGAAGAGGTCATGCTATATACAAGCAAATATACATAAATTTGTGTTTTATTTTATGCCAAAATAAATAAAAAAAGGAAAATTTTTAAAACCCTTCATAATGGCTGCACCCCATATTTTGTACCAAAAATTTTGGTAAAAACATGCGGCAATTATGTTAATAAATACGTGTATTTACATTTAATGTGCGGCGCCATGATACAAGCAAACTACGTCTCATTCAAGGCCATAATTAAACTTATGCAGATATATTAATTTTTCAACAATAAGTAGTCGGTTGAACATGTTCGCACTCATTCTACAAATTTTTCCAAATAGGAAAACGGGTGAAAAGTTTCACTGCTACTTTACCAAAACAGATTAGAAAATAGTTCAGTCTGCAAAAAACATTAACAGTAAATGGTTTCCTGTATAACATCAAAATTTTTCACAATACTATAATAATTTATTATACATATTAATTTCACTATCAAAGTTCTACAGCAGCAAGAATCTTCTAAAAAAATTCGGAAAAGTACGTAGACGTAAGTTTGAATTGTTACAGGATTTTACAGGATTTTTTAATGCTAATTACAGGATTTTGGAAATGAACTTGGTGGCATCCCTGCGTTAGTGTTCAGAATCACGCCGGGAACTGCACAAAAAAGTAAGCGAGTGGTATTAACCATAAAGAGTAATATTAAAATTATAGAAAGGTTTCAGTGCGGGTAAACAATTGCAAAACTTGTGACAGGCCACTTTTGCCTCACAGCAACATGTGTGGCGCTTATCGATCAATGCAACTGGAGCACGCATCTAGATCCTTTCTCTCATCAGCAAGACTCGGGTGGAGAAAATTAGGCTCTAGGTACCTTAGATTTATGTGTGTCGCTACTTGTCTAGTAGAAAATAAAAATCTTGAAATCTGAAAAATAATTAATATAACTTTTTATTAATGAATACATTTACGTATTTTCTTACTCGCGTGCATGTGTAAAAGCTACATAAATATTTTTTTTTTTTCAATTGAGCGCTATATTTACTAGAAGTGGCTGAGTAGCTGGTGGCTGGCTGGGCAGCAGAAAAAGCGTGCAGGCATGTGATGACCTTGCAAGGTCACGCTGTTGGCTCAGTCCAGCGTTGCCAAGTAGCGCACAGCGGGCAGCAGCTTGCTTGTCCGCCGCCGTATGTTGTGAATGATTTCGGTGTCTATGCGCCTCATAAAATCACTTACTTTATACCTTCAGTTAATTTTTTTTTTTTGGTAAAGGATAAAAGTTATATTCCGACTAGGGATTAATAATACTTTTTTTCCCTCAAGATTTTGTATCTTCAAAATTATGACTCAATTTGTGTGTGTGGTTGTCTTTAATGGCAACAAATACAGCACAGTATTGTATGTTAAAATAATTTATTTTCCTTTAAAGTTGTGTTTCAGAGCATACGTCCTACTGACGTGAAGCAGTAAGATAATTGCAGTGACTGCTACGTGGTAGCAGATAAGATAGCAACTACTCCCATTGATAATAACAGTGTCTGAGTCATGGCTTCAAATAAGACAAACTAATGACTCGATCAACCGTGAAATTTGACTATCCGACTGTCTCGTCCCCTTCATTATCGCGGATAATCGAGGTTCTACTGTATTCTCTTCTATGTGCATTATCTTGCATTTTAACCTTTCTATATGTTTTAAATTACTGAAGTTTTGATTTTTGAAGGGGGATAGAGAATTCCGTCGTAGTTATGTTGTTCTAGCCAAGGTCATAGATGCGGGGCTCAACTATACATACAGTAGTTTTTCTACTGGTTTTGTCATTGTACATACATAATTGATGAGTGCATTCCTAAAAATAAAGTTGATTTCACCGATTAGTACCAGAAAGGAAGACTACGATACAGGTCGTTCGGGATAAAGTAAGCACTAAAAATTTAACCTTCGATAACATAACATTAACAAGAGTTACATTATTACTTGTATGGTTGGCTGCGAATCATTGCATGTCGTTCCATGTATTTTCTTATTTGAATACAACATTATTGGAAGAACATAAAATGCAATCGACCTCTCTGTACTAAATATACTTCGTAATATTTATTTATGATCTTATTGACACTCCTACCGAATTTAAAATTTGATTTAATTAGTGCCAGAACAAAGTGACGTAACTGGGCCGCTGAACATTATTTGCAGTTGACACATGCAGCTAGTGCTTTACGCTACACAGATAGTTCAACATTCCACCGACAGGTGGTATCAGAGTTAGGTTTTCGCCGCTTCGCTTGGAAGCGAGTTGAGTCATTGTGTTTGTCTGATGTTCAGTAAGTATGGGTTTCAGAAGAACACATTCAAAAGTGTTATGACTGTTTATTAACATCATTGCAAATGAGGTGAAGTCATTGGTAATCTGTAATTTGTTATGTTTTATGATCTCCAGCCTGAGTATCTGGAATTACAGAGTTTTTTTTTCTGTTTCACACACAGAAAATACATTATTTATTGTTTCCATTAAGTGCGTCCTCATCATTCATGGCAGTATGCTGGACAGAACTTGAATTCTTGAATTGCATGTGTCATGGGTGTTTTTAGTGGTGGTTTTGAGTTAAAAGTTTGAATACACTATGCACACATTTATGACATTTGTAACTGCAATATGCGTGTTGTATCAATTAGAGTCGATGCACAGAAACCGGTGTTGCAAGACGTTAACTCGCAGGTATTTATAACTACGATTACTAATGAGCATGTTAGGTGGTCCACCCACCACTCAGACCTTAATTATTTCCTGTTTATTTTTATTTTATTTATTTCCTTATGTTTGAATTATTGAATTTGCTATTATCTATTTAATTATTTTCACGTATTGTTGACTGAAGTTCGGTAAGGTATTGTTTGGCATTTTATCTGTATCAGTATTGAAATTATCGAATTTTATATTTATTTTGGTTTATTCGCTACTTTGTATTTTAATTTTAGTTTAATATAATCTTTTGCAGCAGTTTATAATTTTCTTAACTATTATTGTACTTTAACTCCAGGCTGTATGTATTATTGGCTAGTTTAGTTTGATGTCACAGCTGTGCCTACCCAGTTCCTGGAATGGTTAAATTTAGAATTTTAACAGTTTTTCTACTACTCTTACTTTTCACTGGAGTGCATGTGCGCGGCCGCTCATCGCGTGTGCAAGAGAGACAGTGATACGTTTGCGTGGGCCAATGAAAATACATGCAATTAAAATTTATGGAAGTAAATGTTTTAATTTAAAATGTACCTATGGTTTCCAAAGCAACATTTTCACTTCACAGGTTGTTTAAAAGTATAGAGATTGTATTTGTTCATTAAATATTATGTAGTTTAAGTATTTTCTTGCTTGGTGAGTTGGGTGGCCACCAGAGGTGCTGCAGGGAAAGAGCCAGTTTGGCTTGGTGAGGTCCGCCGTTACGTTACTCTGGTAATGTCTGTAGAGTGTCTCGTTAGTCGTTATGGTTGAGATAGACGTGTTTTAAACACGTGTGAGGAGGATAAGATGGGGCTGAACATGCTGTTAGGGGGACGCAAGCTCCGAGGGACTAGAGTCTGAAAGACTATCGAGTTTGGCACATACCATGCGCCCATGCGCTTCCAATTCATTTTTACACATTATACTAACTGCTAGAGTTATTTCTTGTGACCTCTTAACTATGCACATAATTTTCAACAAGGCAATTTACACTAAAGCCACCAAAGTGTTTCTTTTGGTAGAATGCCAGTATGGGCTAAAATGACACTATCTACCCTTCACCATGTGAACCAGTAACCATCTGTCACCTGACTTGAAGCTACATATTGTTTCAAGAACAAGTTTCTGTTGGTTTAATTAATTTAGCAAATGGCTGTAGAGGAGAGATTGTTATGACAATACGTTTGTTAATATCAAAGTTATACAAAACTGTGAAAAAATTGAAACCATCCACTTCTTTTGCTTGACATTCAAAAATATTTACATTTACATAAATTTTTTGGTGACAATAGAAGGTTATATCCACCATTTTGGTATTTTGTTTTTCATTACACTGTTTTTCATCACACAGTTTTTCAAAACTGGCATCACATTTGTAACAATTCAGTCAGTGCTCAGTTTTAAAAATTTTTGGGACATACGTAGATGTAGGTCTATTTGTACACTTATGAGGTATTATTTTTGGAGGGAGGATGTCTATATTGATTCAAATTCTAATAACATTTGGACAAAACAACACAAGTGCTAACAGAATTGTACTTACAGGTGTTAAAAAAAAAAACACACACCTTGGCTAGTGGACCATGAAAACATAACCTTAATAGTGTACATACAAAGCAGCCAAAACGGCCGAAACTAAACCGTCTACTACAACTAATTTCATTCAGACAATAGGAAAACCACATCTTTAAATAATTTTTATTTAGAGCCCGAGATGTTTTATCTTTGAAACTTCCGTTAAACGCTGATAATTTTTGTAGCAACAACATCTGCTAAATCAATTTGTGCCTAAATACAACTTACAGTGATTATTGCAGATTACGCAGCAGAATATTTTTTAACTTAATGGTCGTGAAATTGCACTCAATGCGATGCAAGCCGTATCTATGAAATTAGAAAGGAAACAAATAGCCTAGGCCAAGTCTATGGTTTACATCAAGTGCGCAATTTCGAGTGGCCTTAGTCGCAAGCCATACAGCCAACAGCCACCGTGTCATAGCACATTCACGAAGGAAAAGGACCGGTGCAGTGCATGATTATTTAGGCACTTCAAAGTAATATTTTAAATTTACGCAACACGAGAGGCGGATCAGTTAAAAACAAAAGTAATGCAGCTGGCCCACTGACATTTTCGCAAGTGAAGTTGTATGTCGATCATGTAATGATCATGGCCATATTGCGACCACGTTCAGAGATGCAGTATTCAGGCGAAATCAGTAAGCACTTAAGGAAACTACTTCGGATCCGCTCGATACAGAGTAAATCGGTCAGAAACATCATGCGATAAATTTAAACCAGCCCTCAAGATCTTAAATTGTTTAACTCTATCCCATCGCCGGATCCACGTAGATCTACCCTGCTGGGGAGATGTGTAGATAGCAACAAGCAGAATATACAAAGGAAAGCGTGCGTAAAACGTAAACAAACACTCCCGTATGTGTAAATAATAGAACATATATTGTAAGGCGGTTTGAATGCACATTTACATAAAAATACGATGTCTGATCGTATTATTTTTATTGAAAAAGAAGTCTGGAGCAGTTTATCAAGTAAAAATATTGCCAGAGTATGTAATTTAGGTATGGAATAAATTATTATTACTAGTACAAAATTTTAATGCAACATACGTATATTATACCAGCACAAAATGATATTCAGCACTGTTTTGACCTGGTGTAATAACATGGGTCTGACAGATCGGCGACAAACTACCGCTTCTGCAGTGAGTGGATCCAGTCACGTGACCAATGCTACCCAGCAGGAATATTCCTAGTAGGTTTCCATAAGCGCCTCGTGAATACAAAGTAACGAATGTCACTACGTAGAAGTAGACAACCTGGAAAACTATTTTGGCAATTTCCTAAAATCAACTAATGGAGCCAAGCACTTCAGGTCTAAATACTGGGCCACCTGCCCAAAAATCCAGGAACAGTATTTGGTTTTTTTTTACTAAAAGTATCAGAGGTAATGAAGCAACATGCAAAACACGCAAAAAAATATTCAAAATTCCAACAGGTACTTCATAAATTAATTAAATAAAAATACGATTTTAGAGTCTGTTGAGTTTTATAAAACAATTGAATTTTTTTGGGATTTTGTGATTCTTTTAGGTACCACTACAACCCTACAGAATAATCTGAAACAACATCCTGAGCAAATACATAAATAATTCCAGTCAAAACATTTTTTGCAAATCACTACAAAACTCTCATTTTTTACCCAACTTAGAATTAGCCTTCAAGGTATGTTCCTAACAGTGTAAATTATTTTACATTGTATATTTGTTTAAAAATTAAATTTACTTGATATTCGATTCGATATTCGATTCAATATTCGATTTGAATTCGTGAATATTTCAACACATTTGCTTCAAATACGCTTCAAAATGAAATTTTCATATTCGCCCACCCCTACTTTTAACATCTTTCCAAACTATAATATCTGTTTCACAATGCCTTAGCAGCTAGCCCATCTTCGTCGGTGTAGCAGCAAACTCAATTTTCAGGCATGTAAAAATTATTAATTATTATTCTTAAGGCTTCGCTCTTCAGTTTCGAAGTGGTTTGGAAAATATTTGTTTAACGCAAATTAATGCATATATCAAAAATTCATTCTTACAGTTTTAACACTTGTATATCATAGTTAATATCTGGATTTTTCTGTTGCAATACAACAAAAGGATTTTTGCCCCTGAAATATCACATATTTTGTTGTCAAAATAAGCAAAAATAAAGAAAATTATTTTTTGCTAGCAAACAGCACATTATTTTAAAAAAATGCTCTGGGAACATTGTGTATCGTATGACTGTACACAGTCTCAAATTTTTTCCAAGCATTTGGTTTAAAAATGTTTTGAGTTATTTTAAATTGTTTGAAATAAATGAAAGATCACATGGCCTTAATGTTTGTTTTTACTGAATGTATCCATTTTAACACACACATCATGCCTTTTACCAGTATTGCAAGTATTATAGCAATAGCATTACAACTACAAATTGAAAACAGGTTAACAAAAAAATTAATTAGCGTTTGCATAAGTATTATTTGTAAGCACAGAAATGGTAATATTATTAAATTAAGATTCCCGGTGTAACACTGCTACCTGGTTGCGCTCGGACATGAGGAACTCCAAATTGGCACCGGGCAGCCCCAACTCTAGGTACGTCTTGACGAGCCGCAGGTCAGCAGAGTTACCATCCAAGCCATGAACACACACAATGAGATGGAGACCTTCAGGAGAGAATATTCTATACTCATCACTAATGTGGAAGTACGGCAGTGTAGACGCCAGCGTGGGGAAGTCGCTGTAGGGCAAGGCAACAGTCAACACCCTCATATCCACACACACCGGAAAATTTTTGAGAACAATAAACAATAATGTTACATTATCTTATATACATTATGCAGCTGGGTGGAGTTAACTGGTTAACACTGTAAACAATATTTGCCTACTGCATTTAATGTAGTACCTATAACACCCAATCATTTGTTTTAATTGCCACTGCTAGAAATTTGAATAATCTTATTAAGACTTAAAAATTAATATTAATAAAAATAATAAAAGATGTTTTACAGAAAGATATGTACTTAACGAAAAGACATATAGTTCACTAAAATACATAAATTTCACAAAAAGACATATTTAATGAAAATACATATATTTTACGAAAAGACATATTTTATGAATGTAAAGTATATATTCAAAGACATTTATTTCACAATAACACCATTTTTTACATAGAGATGTATTTTACGAAGGCACGTATTTTACGAAGGCACGTATTTTACAAAGGCACGTATTTTACAAAGGCACGTATTTTACAAAGGCACGTATTTTACAAAGGCACGTATTTTACAAAGGCACGTATTTTACAAAGGCACGTATTTTACAAAGGCACGTATTTTACAAAGGCACGTATTTTACATAGGCACGTATTTTACATAGGCACGTATTTTACATAGGCACGTATTTTACATAGGCACGTATTTTACGAAAGCACAAATTTTACGAAGGCACGTATTTTACGAAGGCACGTATTTTACGAAGGCACAAATTTTACAAAGACACGTATTTTACGAAATACAAGTCTTTTACAAAGACACATATTTTACAAAATACGTGTATTTTACAAAGACACGTATGTTACAAAGACACATATATTACAAAGACACAAATTTTAGAAAGACATAGATTTTACAAAGATGCAGGTTTTACAAAGATACAGATTTTATTACGACATAAATTTTCGAAGATTTTGATTTATGAAGATAATATTTTTACGAAGACATTGATTTTTCAAAAACACTGGTGCTATGAAGTCATTCCGAAGAACTGTAGCAATCTGTAAAATCAGTGCTCTACTATAGCTAAATTTCATCATAAACCATCTTTATTTTAATAAACTACACTGGCATTATAATGTATTTTATTGGAATTTTTTTTTACACACAATGTTAGAATTAAAATACCCACTAAAATATTTCTGCTGACTGTGGAACATTGTCACCATTCAAAGTCTTTCCATTAGCACACTCACTGAACATTAAATCAATAAATCTTAAGACTTACCAGCATGGTACAAAAAGTGTATTTTTGTCTGTAATTATTAAATGTGTTTCCAATGTGTTAATGTACAAAAAGAAGACACACTTCAAACTATGTCTCTATTGTTTTAAAAATACCGTCCACTTACTAAAAACATGAATGCAGGTTCCTTAAAAAAGGTGAAAATAGCTTTTAGACATTGCTGTAGCTGGAAAAATACCAGCTGAAACTGCAAAACAAAATGACAAAGACTAACACATACTTTCCACAAACAAAATAATACAGTCACCACTTAAAAGTCCCATTGAAAACACTTTCTACAAAAACACTGCACCCTAGTTTAATACTTTGTGCTTAGAGGCAAAGCAGTGTTTAAAGCTTGTATTGGAGTAGACTTACTGCCTCACCCATTTAAGTGTTTCAAAAGAAAATAAAGCTAAGGTCCTAATAACACTTTTAAAGTAACATTTTTAAGACACTCTATTATTCTTCTACTTTCCTGAACAAGTTTAAGTGATATATTTGCATTGGGTTGCCAAACACAGACAAGAAAGAAAACAAACCTGTAAATCATGCCTGTAAAGTTCATCTGTCGCTTGAACTCCTCTTTGGACTTGATGAAGTTCAGAGTATCATCAGTGACAGGCAGACCTAACTTCTGTCGCAACGGGTCTTCCCCAACTTTGGGAGAGTAGCAGTCGCACGAAAGCTCTCGATCACGATTCGCTGGAGAGGATGTGGGGCACGTCGAGTACTGCACCCTGCCAATCACAATACAGTACAACATACCAGGAAACAACAACTGGTGACATTGTAGTGGAATAAATTCCTAAAGTATTTAACTGTTTCTGTAATAATATAAATTTTAATGAAGGTTAGGTACAGCAGTATTGTTTGTGTGTGTCTAACTATAGCTTGTCATCTTACCTAACAAACTGCAAACATGAGAAGTCTGGTTGGAAACTTGACAAAATTTGAGTAATGCTTTTATATTTGTTGTCACCTACCAATAACATTTTAACATGAATTAGAGTAAAAATCGTAAATTTCATTAACAATAAAGAAAAACATTCTGGAAATTTCATCCAGTTTGTAACTTTACTTTGGTGATGGAAATCTAAGTGTTAATTTTAGTTACATTATTCATTCAATAAGGTTACTTGGCATACCTGATAAAAATTATTTTCATTATAATGTTAACAGTCATCACCATTCCTGAAAGAATAGACATCAAACAATTTCATATTCTCGATGTTATTAACTCAATCAATAACGTTCACAATACCCAACATAGGGATATTTGAAATCATTAAGCTATGATTTAATTTACATTATGCGAAAAAAATGTCACTTTCGATGAGATTTGTTATATGTCTGTCAATATTATTGAAAGGGAGATGTTGCATGCCTTTCTAATACTTGGAATGTGTTAGATATTGTGTATGGTATGAATCTCAAGGTGTGCTCTATGGAACGAAGTGGGCAATAACGAAGGAGGCTTGAATGGAGTCAGGTGTGATTTATTTTCGACAAATGGAATCAACCTCAATCAGACACAAGATTGATCAAATAATTTTGTTCGTCGGGTACAAATTTGGTATTTTAAACCAATTGGTTACATTAAATAGTTGTCTTCTAAAATTTGTCTTCCTAAACACAGTGAAGAGTTACGAAACTACCAAAAATTTTGCTACTCTTATGACATTAGTAACCTGGACGATGCCAATTTTTCAGGCAAAGATAAAATTTCATAATTACTAGTAATGACTAAAAAGATGCACCGCAAACTATTTCACAAGTTGTTAGGTAAAAAAAAAAGCTCACTTCAAGATATTTGGCTGCCATCTGGAAAATTGCTACCAATTTTGAGTCGTAGATAACCCACTCATTTCCAAACAAGTTGACACATTGAGTTGTGCAAATGACACCATGCAATACACCATGACCACCATAGTGACAAGCATACAGACAAATATACTAACAGCCACTACCAAGGCTACCTTAGTTTAATACTAGAGGTTAATGGATATTACATACGTATACTGTCTATATTAGATACTTCCTACTGAAAACAACTAATTAAGAAGTTTTTTTTAACTACAGCAATGGATTTTAGTGATTTTCGGTGTAGTATCATTAGAACAGATTAAAATTATTTAATATCTTGTCGTTGCTTGTTCTTTAGACACATGATAAATGTGATTTTTTCAGTTAGCTCAAATTATGGCAAAGAGATTATTAAAAGTGGTTTCCACATTTTTTAGGGCTGTATCTATAAACTGCTTTCGAACGACAACCAACTACTATCCCTAGAGAGAAAGCATTGGTGAGAAGTTGGTTGTCATTCGAAAGAGGTCTATAGTTTCGGCCCTTAGTGTTTTCATTTGTGGGTTGTTGCAAAAATAGTACTACAATTTATATTAAACCTGTTGTTTAAATTGAGAATATCGGTCCAAAACGCTTCAGTAAATAGGATAAAAATATTGAAATAAAAACATCCATACAAAGCAAGCTTTTACTAAATAAAACAAAATTTTCCTTTTTTTAAACTGAAAGCAGACAGTCACAAGAAAATAGTGGCAGAGGCAACCATTCATATGACTGTTGGGAACACAGTTTCTATTGCTGCCAATAGATGTACCATACTGCGTGACCATGACCTATTTAAGTGCAAGTTTTTTGCTGACAAATCTTCACACGAGCATTTTAATTTTGTGAAACTCAATACAGAGTGCTATAGCTGTTTATGGCCAGGACACTGAATGGCTAAGTGCATATACAGGTCATCATATCACATCTGTTTTGATAGACACCATATGCAGCTGCATTTTGAAGACCATCAGTCAGACTCTAGACCACTATCTGCAGATGTATTTAACAACAAAGTGAAGCTTATTCCTCAGTGGATCATCCAGTTGTAAGTGCACGCACACACTTCCCTTCGTTGCACAAGTCCATCAACTGCGTCGCTGTCAACAACATTAGTAGATTAGTAGAGATTGAAGACTGTTGTGGGAATTCCCAGACAATGCGTCCACTTCTCGATTCCACAAGTCAGGGAAATTTAATAACTGAATGATGTAGTAACTGTCTAGGATTAAGATGGGAGAGCCCAGCATTGCCCATACAGTGTCTCTCTCTCATCAATATCAATGTCTTCAGCCTGCGAGCCAATTAGCTACACAGTTTCAGCTTGACATGTTTGCACTACCACAAATTACTAGGGTCTTGCCTCATGAGCAGTTGTCAAAAGTTTCTTGGATGAACATCACAAATCTTCACCTTGTTGATTCAACATGCGACATTCAAGAGACCATCGACTTGCTACGTAGTATGGTAAATATTCCTCTAATTTAACCCCATACGCCGTAACAAGAGTATTTAGCTGAACAGGGACAAAGACGAACCCTACCAGTAAGTGTACAATAAGATAAATTATATATTAAATGTGTGTGCCACAAAAAAAAAATTTAGATATATATTTATTTATTTGTCATTATAAAACATTCAACAGTTACAAAAAATAAGTTTTAAATAGCTGCTGTTTGTTTCCAAAGAATCCTTAAGCAGCTTACGTAAAGCAAGTGTAACGGGCAAGAACATTTAATAATTACTTTAACAAAATGGAAATTACAATCACATATTGAACGTCAGTCTGCAGGATGCTCAAGGTATCTCACAAAATATGCCTGAAATATTCCTCTACTTTAGAGTGCACAGCTACTTTTAAAAAACGTGCAAGATGGGACTGCGTCGGTTCATTTTTATAACGCACCGGCCCACTCCAACCATGCACGTACACTGTTCAAAAAATATTCAATATTCCAAATCCAGTGGTGAACACAAAAGTGCACTTCCTGTTCAACTTAAATTTTAACACCACTGTAAATAGTCGAAAGGACAATCCAAATCTTTATTCCAACTAAAATATCCTTCAGCAAATCTATTTAATATTACTGGCAAATTGGCATATCTAAATATTACTATTAACATGAGATAACCACATTTGACATACCTTGAGCACTCGGCACACGAAGACAGCAACACAAATCAAGTTACCCTGAGACAAACTTAAACAGAACTGGGGGCTGACGAGGCCGGTCACAGCTTTATAAAGCCGAGTATTACCGCCAGGAGCGCTGGCCACACAAAGTACCACTCAAGTCAAATATACTACCCTCTTCACGGGGCGCACAACCTCAAATCACCAACTGCCGAAGTCAAAACAATATCTTGTAGATATCAACACTTTGCCATGACGTCACCAAGTTCAACTGAATAGCGCAACGTCTCTGCGCAGACCGTTGCAGACTTATTGATTGGTGCAGATTTATTTCCACACGTTGTACAGGGAAATAAGTTTGAGGGAGATCCAGGTAGTTTCAACTGCAATTGACACTCTTTTTGGATGGGTGCTGATGGGTAAAGTGCAAACTCTAACTCCACCTCCTATAGTAGTTGCTTACTATACATTGTTGAGTCTTTCTCAGCCTCTAGGGGATACCAAAGAACAATATTGGGAGCTGGAAGAAATCCCTCAACAGCACTTGAAGTCTCCTGATGACTCAGTTTGTGAGAAAATCTACGAGAAAACATGTGCCAGAGATGTTATCAGACAAAGTCTATTGTAGCATTAACATTTCGTGAACCTGATCCTAAATTGGGCAACCCTCTTTCTCATGCATTACGTTGTCTACTAGCATTGGAATGATACCTTCTAGGACAGACAGAACTGCAAATACAATATTGTGAGTTTACATGTGACTACTTGTCGGCAGACCACATGGAACATGTGGTTGAACCCTGATTATTACATTCCTCACCATTTAGTTTTGAAACCAGCAAGCACCAACACTAAGCAGCATGTGGTATTCAATGCTTCAACAAAAACAAGCAACCACATCAGTCTAAATGATACACTTCTTACTGGACCAAAACTGCAACATGACGTGTGTGATCTCTTACTCAAGCAGATTACCCTTAAAAACAGAACATGTTGTCTATACCTTGTAAACCTGGCTAGAAATAGTCAGTCACAAACACATGAACCTGAAATTGTTTCGCTATGTAATCAGAAACTAATCAAATTAATTTAGAGAAGACTACCACCATTCCTGGATTCTGCAGAAGTGCTTAAGGTGCACTGTCACATTTAGAATTCAACTGTCCCCTCCAGCCATAAAAATCCTGCTATTCTGCCCAATTTGTCATTTCTTCACAGAACTGCTTAGCCTGTTCATGTGTTTTGTCCTCAAAGTTGTCCACCTGGAGTTGGCCTCTGACTTCTCCCCTACAACATTCAATGCTATATTCAAGAGATTCATCAGTCTACGGCAGTCACTTGGCCTGAGAGGTTATTGAGAAACGGTTGACTTATGGAGAGTTCAACACTGTCACTATTCAAGTGGAAGCCATTGTCAAGTCAAATCTTGCCCACTGTGTCCCCTCAGTGCTGCTCCAAATGACCTCTCCGCTTTGGCACCTGGATATTTTCTCACCTTGGAATCATTAACTGCTATTCCGGAATTAGATTTGACTGTCCTGCCTATCAACCATTATCAGCACTGGCAGTTGACTGACCATATCCACCAGGACCTGTGGAAGCGCTGGTACAAGGAGTTTCTCCAGCAATGTAGATGGATAAAGCCTGCAACACCACGTTGCCAAATTAATGACAACAGGGCATAAGAGAAAGGTGGTAAAATATCGGGGGCGACTGAAGTGTAAGAAAAGTATTTTTAATCACAATAAAATGTAGATAGGAGTGTACACGTACTTACAGAGCTATACTGCACGTATATATGTTGGTTAGTAAGGAGATGAATTGTTCCAGGGGGTGGGTGGGTGGTAAGGGAGGGGAATCCCAAGTGGAGGGTGGTGAAAATTTTGTCAGTGCTGGGTCTATGGCTTTGTCATCATTCTGAGTAGAAACAGTGATACTGGCAAAGAAATGTTTTGAGGCGGAAGTTGCGGGTGAAAATCTTTTACTGTGGCAAAGTGATCAAACTGTCTGGATTTTATGAACAAATTAATTAGTGAATAAATTGTCAACAAACCATTAAGTTGACTTATAACATAAGCCACCAATTTATTGAGACAATGGGGTTTTATTAAAATTTATTTACATAATTGGTTTACATAATCTTATTTTGCAAATAACTTGGAAGCCAACGCATATACAAAATAAGTTATCAATTATAAAGTACTTATTTTTAAAAGTATTTCAAATGTGTTTGAACTATTTTAAAATTTTGTTAACTGTGCTCGAAATATGGCCAAAAAAGTGAAAATCTTAGACATTTTCCAATATGGCGGCCGTAGCACAGCACCCATATGTGTTGATTTTTGATATGTTGTTACTGGGTACTGGTACTATGCATATTCCCAGTATCTCCTTTAAGGGAATTATGTATTTCCAGGTAAATCCCTAAAATGACTGGACAGGGGTTCCACTGTACAACAAAACATATTCACAGCACTCGCAAAAGCTTAAAATTACATCAGAGTTGCAGAAACTGTAGTTAAAGTTATATTGAGGAAAAATCTGCAATTTAATCTTGCACGGCTATTAGATTTAAATTTGCTCAGTCTGTAAAATTTAAGTCTCTATGAAATTATCTGACACCTCTGGTTAGGCCTAGGTTCTCCTAAATTAACTACCAAAAATGTAGAAATATTATTATACCACTTTGAACGTTATTAAATATTGTTGGAGTCTAAATCAATAAAATTTGAGACGTTTACACTGAAGACAGTTCATAGAAGTTAGAGTAAGAATCGTAAGCGTCTGTCTTATGCATCATCCCTCGTAGTCTTAAAGTTCACTCAGAAGCTAAATTAGAATTTACATTATATTGCCTCTTCTGCAACTGGCAAACTTTTAGCGCGACTTCTTGGACCTAGGATCCGCTCCAATAGATCTCTAAACTTACGATGACTGCAGGGTCGGCGTCTCAGCAGAGAAGCCTGCCGCGGGACGACATGCCCTAGGAGCTTTCCAAGAAGAAGTGACACTTACTTAAAACTCGGTTGAGGCACTCGCAAAAGAGAAAATATCAAACTTTCTCTTACCAAGAGAAACGAAAAATTTAGTACAGTTACTGATCACAGTAACCAAGGTTTTCTTTAACTTCCATGCATCATAGCACACTGATAAATATATAAACACAAAACCAATATTACATAAAATATTTAAAATTCAACTTATTAAAATTTGACGATTCTTTTACTGAAAATTATGACTTTAAATATAATTTAGCATCAATCACAAAATAAATTAATAAAGTTCATCAAATAAATTAATTATATAAACTATGAATATTTAATTAAAAAAAACAATTAATTAAAATTTAGGTGAACTACTGTAGACATAATACAATAGTGATTTCCTGCTTTGACTTTTTTCCTGTTGAGGTAACTGTGATAGGAAATTGAGGTTTTAACAAGGCAGAACTAACCTAGAACGATTGGAGGAAAAGTGATTTTTAAAAAGTTGGTTAATGTAGTATACTGATATGTCCGATTGGCTAGTTATGACCATATTTGGTACTGGTCGATTTACTTTCATGTGGGTACATGCAATCCAATAAAATAAAATGTAGTGATCTTGGTAAAAGTAGTCGTAGGCCTAAGCTTTTTGTTTATTTCTAGGAAAGGTGTGTTAAAATTTACATATCCTCACGGATTTCTCCAATACTTTCGTGGAGTATTACAGCTCAATGAAACTGGTGTCACCAATAATCAAATTATTTTCTATTAACCATGGCCATGCTTCCAACAGAGTAATTCATATTGTCCTATTTCATTTTTCTGTTGTTTATACATGCCAGCATTAACTGCAGGGCATTAAATTAGTTTTATGGTAGTGGATAGTATATCAATAATTTGTTATGGCATGAATAAATAACTTCCAAGTGTTGACTAATCAAGCAAGATTTCTCCCTGTATCCAAACTTGCATTATGACGGGAGAAACTTTATTGTAGGCCTACTCATTTTAGACAGTGTTTCTATTGATTTGTTATATTTATTGTAGTATAAAATGGGAAACTACCTTGACCTGCTAAAAATACTGCCTAGCATTATAATTGTGTTCATCATAAGACATATGTAACCAGTTTATCATATCTTAACTATGACAGAGTTTATTTAGCTTCATCTTTGTTTATCACTCTAATATGATAAATTAAATATGTATTTTAAAAACTTCAGTTTATAAAAAAAAACAGTAATTTTTTTACTCGAGTGTATTAAAAGTTTTAATAAATAGAAACTCTTAAACCCCTTCAATCAGTATGTTTTCCAACACTGTTTATGCAAAATCAGCTGTTTCTACACGTTATTAAGTGTGCGAATGCTACTGGCCAAGTCGTCCACCGACGCTAGCGTAACAAAACTACAGTACTTCATTCAAAGATAATTTTTTCCACTCTCAGGGACACTGAACCAGCCAAGAGTGTAGAGTTGTTTACAGCCACGGCGCCTACCCTCCCACCACACCCTTTGCTTGACTGATAGTCATCCTTAATGGTTTACATGTAAAATAGGCATAACCACCACGTACCTCACATCTTTCTAGACAGAGTATCACGTTCTTTCGGTCTGTCTCTCCTGCTCTTAAGCGATGTTTCATGCTAATTCAGATGCCTTGGTGGAATTGGGTATTTCTGGATTTGTTTAATTATTGATTCGCTGTAATTATATTAATCCACGAGTGCTGTTTTAATATATTTAAACATTTTTCACTAATATTTAAAGGGTTTAAATAACCAACAGACTGAAAATCACAATTTATTTCAGACATTCACCACATAAAAAACCAAATGTTTACATTTTATGGTTTCTAGCCATCAATACATTCGCGCAGATATATTAATTCCTGAACATATTTTGCAGGTAGCGTATCAACGTGCACACAGCCAATCGCAAAATTACAGAAGAAAAAGTGGCAAATTCAGCAATTTTTTTTAAACACAAAAACAGTCCGCAGTATTATTTCAAATGTTTTACTACTTAATCCATAGTATGTTACCTTACTGTGAATTATTTCACGCACGAAAGTCAATTGGTTTTCACTACTATTTGCATGGCATCAGAACATGCACATTTTGACTTTGATGCACCGTTTAGAAAAAACTACGCCAGCTAAAATTGTTTCGAAAGACAAAACTGCACTCACGAGTATAGTCTAAAAAACTAACACTGTTTCATATAAATATAAAATTATTACTTTATCTTAGTTGAACACCCGTAACAGGTGCTTGCAAAGAGCAAAAAAATTCCCTAAACATTTTTCAAATGTTTCATCTCCAAAATACAAACATCTTGTCACCACCATGACTACTTTTTACCTGTTAACTTGATATTACATTGTTCTATAAGTAAAGCATTTATTTTTACTGACTAGTAAAGTTAATAAGTTATGCAGTTATTTTCAAATTCCACGGGGAGAGGTAACAACTTGGCATTAAGGCGGCCGCCTACAGCGTGCTTCAAATATGTTGCTGTACGTTTGTAAACAGATTTTTTCTACGAGCATATTCAATGTGTGCTCATTGTGTGAACGTACGAATAGAAACCAAACTTCAGACAAGGTCGGAACCTCAATGGTAAGATGCCATGCTAATTAAAAATACTGTTTCTAAGCCCTACAACATGGCTAAAAACTGCCTTTTAAAAGACTTCCGTACTTCAAAGTGTACTAAGCGGGTGTATGTGAATCTCAGGTTGCGACCTGCTCTGAAGTAAGTTGCAGACTTTCCACCAATAAAATGATATAGTCACCGCTTAATGTCCCATAGTAAAAATTGCTCGACGGAAAGCATGCACGCTAGTTCAGCGCTTGGCTTGTTGAGGCGACGCGGCATTTGACGAGGGCTTCAAGGTCGACCTTACTGCTCTGTCGCTTTTGAGTCTCTTATGTGTGGGTAGGCGGCCCCCTTAATGGGAAATTTCTCTGTACAAAGAAACAGAAAGGGGAAAAAAATAATAGATATGGTGACTAATGTAAAAATTTACATTTTCTTAAAAGGGTTTTTACCTTGTTTACAGAAACTTGATAATCCAGATACAGTCAAATTCCAGACAGATGTCTTTATGATATTTATCAAGCATGATTAATTCTGAGAAAAGTCCATGGTCTTTACATCAGTAATTCAGTCAATCTTCATATCTCCATTAATTACAGCATTTGGAGCTGCATACTCAAACATGGAGAAAGCAACCATCATGGTCAAAACCATATGGCCAGACATGTTCCATGATAACTAAGCCATGCATGACAACAGTAAGCAACTCTGTCGTAAAAATACTTTAGTATGTACTATAATTGTAGTTCTTTCCTTAATGGGGCTGCAGTGGTGTATGAGCTCACCTCTACCAGAAAGACAACCGTTTTCAGTTCCCTGTTGGAATCAGTCCTTGATATTCACATGGGAAAATCATATTGGATGCTATGTACAAGTTTTTTTGATAAGCTCCATACATCTCTTCTGATGCTCTTCTATTTTGGTGCAGCCCTACATTTATCCTCATCAGCTCTGAAGATCATGGATGCTAAGAGCTGCTCAAGTCTTTCAGTTCGTGTCATCATAAGCCATTTGCAGGCACGTGCAGTTGTGTGTCCTGCCTTCCAGGTTTGTAGAAGGCACAGTGCCGTGCCGTCTACAGCAAAAAATAGTAATGTCTGAAAGGCACCATACCTTTTACAAAGTACAAAAATTGTAGTACAACTGTAGGCATGTGAGAAACAGAAGAACTATTTTTTACATTTAAATACAGTACCTATTTTTGCATGAATTTAGATTAAAGTCAGTGGTGTTACTAACGTACATTGAGATAATTTTTGTTTGCGTAATGATAAGTAAATTTTCAAAGTGTAACTTTTCATTCACAAACAATCGCACATAAACACCAAAAAAATTAAGAAATATGATAACTTTGAAATAAATTTGACTCTTTTGAAAATAATAAATAATTTTTACCTTTTTGTGTATTATAAGTTCCAGTTAGAATTTATTGGTTTGTCAACATTCGCCATTGCTCATGTTTTGTTGACCAAACTTGTATTGAAAGACAAAGTGACAAAGTACAAAAAAACGCACAAAACATAGCAGAAAACAGAAGAAAAATAATCCCAGAAGAATTCCGGTAGATTTTTTTTTTTTTTTCGATCCCCAGGTAGAACGTGACTGTTTGGCTTAATGTCAAATTTTCTAATTGTACAACATTACACTATAACATTCGTAAATGAATGCAAAACATTTTGATTGTATTTTTAAGGCTCCAGACAAATGTGAGCAGTGCAGAACTGAAAGTAAACTTGGTGCTGTATCTAGCTAGTTTGCAAACAAAATGCCCAAAGGTAGGAACACCAGCTCGATATTCCTGAGGTTACCGAGCGCGGGATGTGCGGGGCAATTGTAGACGAAGAGAGCGACTTTTCTGTTCATGACACCCATCTTGGCATCAAAACTGTGAAGCCACTTCGTAAAAACAGTTGCACTCATCATTTCCTGTTGAAATCATAGTCACAAGGGACAATGTTCCCCCTGAAACCACTCGGTTTTTTAAACTTGCCAATTACAAGGAGCCTCATTTTGTCACTGCCGTCCATGTTGCAGCACAGAAGGACGGTGAGGTGCTCCTTGCTCCTTTTCGCACCCTTGCATGTGTCCCCTATCACTGCAAGAGTGTGATTTGGCAAGATAATATAAAACATCCCCAGCTCATCTGCATTATACACATCTCGGGGCTTGGAGCAAGGGAAACCACTCGCTCATCAACTTAGGATCAACACACGCACTTTCGCCGAAGATATTGTGGCTGAATATTCCGTGTCGAGTCTTGAAATGATTCAGCCACCCGATTGAACACTTGAAGTCTGTTATTCCCAACTTCAATGCAAATTTGTCCGCTTTTGCCAACATCGTTGGTCCGCTTACAAGCAAATTTTGAGCTCCCAGCTCACCAAACCACTCCAACACAGCTTGCTCTAAGTTATTGTACGTCGCGCCCCTCAAATTTTTCAATTACACATTGCGGCCTTCCTTCCGTACTGCATTTAGAATTTCTTCTCTCTTTTTGAGAATCGTGAAGAGAATAGACTTCGAAATGCCATACTGCTGCGCTATCTTCGTCTTTGAAACTGTATTTTTATTTACTTCCTGGATAATTTCGTATTTTTTCGCGAGCGACAAACTGGCTCGCTTTTCACTCATTTTCACGAATTCATGAGTTTGTGTAAGTCTAAAATCGAGTCACGTTCGTCAACAATAATTTCCAAAGTCAGGTCAAAAATCTAACCAAATCAAAATCCGTGTAAAACTGTGCGTGTCGTCAACGATTGTTCACAGAATAAAGCCAACAATATTACAAAATTGAAATCCAAAAATAAAATGTGTGTCTCGTCAACAATTATTCACAAAATCAAACCAGCATTGTAACCAAATCGGTGTCCAAGAAACAAAGCTTAATAAGTCGTCAACAAATACCGTAACTAATAAGAACCAAGAGAAATCCGAGTCAACAAGTAAGAGTACCATATCCACAAGTGAGCAAGACCACGTAAACGCATTAACGAGTCGCAAGACAAAGGCATGGGACCTGGACGGTAATAGATGTGTGTGCAGATGCTATCAGGTGGTGCGGTAGTTTACCGGTATTGGCTAGCGGACAGTCGAGGAAGGGGGTGGTATCTATTTATAACCGTCGTATGCCTGTCTGCTTGCAGTACAGCTCTCACCAAGATAAATGTGACACATAGTGCCAACAAAGTGTGAAGTGTTCAGCCACTTCCCCATCTTGGTTAAATCTTTAAAAGGTGTTTTTATTTTCTTATTTAAATTTATATTATGTAAATCTTTCTTAACATGCTATATGCCATTTTCAGGGTGAGTTTGTCAGGTGTCCGGTGTGATACAACAGAATTCAATAACCTAGTAATTGGGGACATGTTAATTTAAATTCATCGTTTCAAAATTCAATATAAATATAGTCAAGGAATTTTAAAGTAGAGTAAATTGATTATTTTCCTGGCTTGTTTGGTTTCAAATTGACCACAGAAAAATTTTAATTATTTTTGTTGATATAACTTTTTCTTGTATTTTGACCAATTTTTGAGTTTAGGAAATTTTAGCTTATTATTAAATTTTCCCTGGTGAAGTGAGTAACTTCAAGTGTTGCAAGCTTCTCCAGGCTATAGGATTTCTGGCGCCGACGTTGTGGTTGATCGCTTGCTTCATGGAATTCTCTCCATGACGTAGGTTATTGACGCACGTAGGTCAGCCGCGAAAGTAGTTCCGCTGTTGCGCACCTTTTGTCCCTAATTATATTATTTGTGTGGATAAATCATTTTATTTCAATGTAAAACCTATTAACGGAAATTTTGGAATCCTTTGTTATGTGTTTAAGTGTCATTTTGGGGGTTTTGTTGAATTTTGGATACTGTTGTATCACTCCGCCGTGTGCGCTATTTGTTGCCATGTCCGTTGCCGTGAGAGAACAGTTGGTGGCGGGCGCTGGCCCGAGGAGGTAGCAGTGTTGTAGACAGTTGAGGCCGGGCGCTGGCCCGAGGAGGTAGCGGTGTTGTGGAACAGTTTTGTGCCGGGCGCTGGCCCGAGGCGGGCATTAGTTGTAGGGCAGTTGGTACGAATAAGTGATCATTACCTTGTTTTTATTTATTGAACTCGCGCTCAGACATGGTAACGCCGGACAGCTGACGGGTTTATTTGTGATGTGTAAATAACCGCCTTTTGTAAACATCTGTCAAAGTTATAGGAAAAAATAAATCAACAGTTGACTGAGTGAGTTATTGGTGAAATCACGATGATTGGTTAACACTGAAGTTAAATCAAACTGAGCTATCCGGAGCACGCGCAAACTTCACATAACCTCAACACCCACTGCAGTAGACTACAACAGCAATAGACCGCAAAAACACACAGCAGACGCAGAAGGACGCGTCACATCATTTTGTCGCCGCGAACAGGGACCGAGGGAATCCAAGTACCTCGGGGGCCCTAGGACCCTTGGATCAACGAGTGACGAGAAGAAGATAAACATCGGCAGCACCAGACAACAGCCAGCGGCAGTCTGTAAGGTACAGTTCACCCGAAAAAAAAATGGAACTCAGGTCAGTGTCGAATCGAGAAAATCTTTTATTAGGGAGGACATTTTCAAGATTGTTTTTGTGGTTTAAACGGTAATTGTGTTGGTTGTCCTTGCAAACAACAAAATGTAAGGTTAGGTTTGGAGTAGGCTTAGGCCTACTTACATATATCAGAGCTGCTAGTGAGCAATATAAGTGTAACATGGCTAATCAGGACGTGGCAGATTTGTTTAGGAGTATTTTTTGCAGCCTACAACAAAACACTAGAAGATTTCAGTAAGGGTTGGAAAAGTGATTTGGAAAAAGTAAACAAGCTATATAGTGGTAATCCTGAAGTGAAAGAGGTAGAGGTGAAGCAAGACATTTTAGAAAGTGAAATAGAAATAGTACAGGTAGGCCTAAGTGTAGAGAAGGTAAATGAGGTGCAGAAAGTTAGCTGGGTAGAAGAAATAGATGATGAAACTGATGAGGTTTTACTAGACAGTGAAGGTATTAGTGATGATGAAGTTGAGGGGGGTGTAGCAAAAGGTAAAGATACAAGTGATGATGTTGAAGGATCAAAGGAGATTGAGAGTGTGGCAAATTTGGCAAGTGGGACAGAAGTTGTCAAGGGTACGGTGAGGCCTACCAACAGTAGCTTGGTTGGTAACAGTTTGTTGAGGCTGCAAAGAGTGGAGACGGACAGAGCCTTTCAATGGGCAGGGGTAGCAGAGCAAGATGTAGGAAGGGTGAGAAATGTTGAACAGTGGGGGGTGCAAGTGTGGCACCAAGGTAATGTAAAATTTAAGAGTCAAGATGAACTGGGGGGTTGTGCAGAGAGCTGTTGGGAATGTGTGGTACAGAGGACAGTACTATACAAAGAAGTTAGAGATCAGAGAAGTGTTGTGAAGTGGGGGGTGCAGGATTGGTTGAGAGGAAAGGTGAAGCTCAAGG
>PNEQ01011949.1:0-27413 GCA_003012365.1 Medauroidea extradentata | reverse complement strand
AAAATACCAATTATATAACTGTCATTAACATAGCAAGTTCTATGAAGATAAACTGAGTTTGTTTGTGTTCGGGTCGTTGCTTTCGACCGCAACTCGCGCCTGAAATATTATCTTCCACTTGCCGCCAAAGCAACAGCGATTCGCGGAACTCTACAAGAGGGACATAAAATGTAATTTAATACTGTTCTCTGCATTTCGTACACAGATAACCCCCCCTTTTTTTTTTATCTATCTCTTAAAACAAAAACGTTTCTCACTTATATTACTCTTTACTTTCATCTCAAAAGTTAACATGGCATTCTTAAACACGTTTTTAATTACAAAATAACTACCTCAAATAAAATTAATGGTCAGAATCATTGGCAGAACAGTCCCTAATTACGTTGTAACAAACACATTGAAAATGATAAAACGTAGCGAGAACAGAAGATATGGTGACGCCGGACCACAGTCTACATCCACACTCGGTCACACGGTCAAATACTCTAGATACTAATACCGACAGCTCTATGCTAATAACACATGTATAAGTGCGAAAAATAACCTAGCGGCTTGAGGTGAAACTAATACATATTTCGGTACTAATTTTGTTTAATTAAAGTAGTTTATTGTTTTACCAGTCGGCATATAATATATTTAAGTTTATTATACAGCTATTTTTATTTCCGCCGAGAACATTTGGCTGTGTCAACGAAAATAAGTTCTCCATAGAGAAATATAATTTTATCCCCGAAAGTATTATGTTGGCAGCATATATCTAAAATCAGTTTAATGTTGTGTGCTGCTCTCTAGTGCCTTGAGGAGACAACATATCTGAAAATTCTCGCGAAAGCGCTGCAGCTGTCCGGTATTGGTTGGTATCTAGAGTATTTCACATGGTCAGTGACTGTGACATACGGCTCCCGGCTCGGCGCATGGCATGTTAGAAAATATTTTCTTGCGGCAATATGTTTACAGCTGCGTATTGGTTAATTATGTCTATACTTACAGGTTTACAGCAAAGTCTGCAGACAGAAATGGATGCCCTACACGTTTTTTTTTTTTTTAACGAAAACTACACCAGAACAACAATAATCAATACACACTCAGGTCTGACGAACAACGCACTGGGACAGTGTCTGCTGTCAAGAAGTGCCTTCAGTTCAAAGAGCTTGTAAAGGAATATATCCCTCTCGACTCGAGAGAAAACCAAAGATAAATAATGTCATACACATTCATTTACATATACTGGATATAAATTTCTATTTAAATAAATATTGGTTTATGTAGAAGGCAACATACCACTAGGCCTATAAAAATATTTTTTCAGGTTCAGAAGTATTAAAACACAGATATTATACAACAAAATTTCATTTTTCTTATTAGTTAAAAGTTAGGGGCTTTCTCAACTTTTTGTAATGTTTTTTCCGAGTTTTTCTCGGGGGGGGGGGCTCTGAGAAAGATCTGGGGGGGGCAAAGCCCCCCCCCCCCCGGACAGATGCCTGAAAGAAACACTGTCTACCATGTGAGTGGTGTATTTTCGTTCAGGGTAGTTGCTTAACACCATGTTGTCTTCTAATAAAACATTGTCGGGTTATTCGTACATAGTGAGGCAATATTTTCCACCGGGTTTATTTCCTATTCCAACCGTTCAGGTCGAGTGTGCATAAACTGTTGACCATTTTGGGAATAATATTTCACATCGAAAAGTATAACTGATTGTTGTTTTTCATTACGAAGATGAGAAATTTTGACATTTCTGAATGTATATTTTTGCTAACGGCTGTTTAATTTCACCCTGCTCGTTTGACTATCACAGCAGAATACAGTATGCCAGAAAACAAAGTGATATACTTGTGCAGACGAACACGTCAGACAGAGACTCAATCAACGAGCAACGTTCTCCAACGCAGTAGCCAATAAGTAGAGATGATGGTTTATCGCGGAAAAACTTGACTATTTGCTAGGCTTCAACATACGTTCAACTTATCAAACGATTACTGGCTTTTCCTTGTACGTGGAGCTACTGCCCTATTTGACCTAGCCAATAAGAATACCGCTATTTTAATATTTATTGCATGTTATTGGTCTGCAGACAGCTACGTTGTGTCAGTGTTTTCAAGGCTATGTTGACGCAAAACATTTTCGCGATATACCATCATCTCTACCAATAAGACGCAAAGCCCATATTTATATTCTGATGGGGTCGCAACGCGCGAGTGCTCAGACCACTTGCCTTCTACCTAGACGATTCGGGTTCGATCCCCGGTACAGTCGGTTACCCGGATTTTCACAAGTGGGAATCGTGCCGGACGATGTCGCTGGCTTTTGGGTTTTCTCCGAGATCGTTTATTCCGCCGCTCTCATTCCAGCAATACTCCATCGTATGTATTCATTAAATGTCATCCTTCGAGGTTTGCAGATTGACTACGGGCTCCCAGTCATAAAATGTGCATTCGGGGTGCGATATCCTAGCCCTCCGTTATCCTCATACCATATTTATTTTATAGGATTTTGGATAAGCCAGTAACAGGCCTGGTACTCCTACATCAAAGCCATGTAAATGCCACTTTCCTTCTGTGTACCAACATATAATGAGTAGAGATGATGGTATATCGCGAAAATGTTTTGCGTCAACATAGCCTTGAAAACACTGACACAACGTAGCTGTCTGCAGACCAGTAACATGCATTAAATATTAAAATAGCGGTATTCTTATTGGCTAGGTCAAATAGGGCAGTAGCTCCACGTACAAGCGAAAGCCAGTAATCTTTTGATAAGTTGAACGTATGTTGAAGCCTAGCAAATAGTCAAATTTTTCCGCGATAAACCATCATCTCTAATAATAATGAGTCTTGGCTATGGAGAACTGAGTAATGTAATATACGAACAACACGTGCGATTACACTGCTTACAATTACGACACGTTTAATTATGTCTAGTTGTTCCTACTGCGAGCCGCCAGTCAGTCCTGTGGGGAATGTTGATATCAAAGACTAATCAGATGGAGCCGTGGTTGGTGCAGTGGCTAGATTATATAAACTAAAATCAAAGCGAGGTCTTGAGAGCCAATGCGAATATTGTGGTGAACTGGGAGGGGGAGGGGCATTAGATATTAGATCCCCTAGGCGATACGTCTAGTAAGGCGTCGTCTAGCTCTATTACCGGGTCAACCCCGCCAGTAGCGTGAAAGAGGCAAGGAACCAATTTTTCAATAACACAATTTTAGCATTAGTAGTAATTTCTTATTGGTTGATTCATGCCGGCATGTTAGTATTTTGTACTCATAGTGTGTCCAACACCCCTTACCTCCTTGAAATGCCACTATGCTTCGCCACAGCTAACGATGACTTCTCTTCACATCACCAAACTGTGTTGCTGAAGTATTGCAGGGAACTGTTCGACCAACTTTATAAACGAAGACATGAAAAAATTGCAAGTGAAAATTTAAAGGTATTTGTTTCTATCATTTATTTTGTGTTCAGGTTGAAAAAATAATTTTATTTTATGTTGGAACGACTATGGCAAACATACTTACTCACAGGAAAAGTATTCGCTTATAAACCAAGTAAATTCAACGATCTTTCAAACATAAAGGAACGGCATAAAAGTGTACGTCTTATTAATTTGTCGAAGGAATAAACAATAGCTTATGTACAAAATTTTTGAATCTGAAGTACGAAATAAAATTTCAGGCATTTAATTCCATTGCTCAGATTATTATCTTTACCTTTATATTACGAAACGTTCTTATAATTCCTTCCGGTGCTGTTATAGTGTATTAAACGGAGGTTTTGAAACATTTTAAATTCTATGTTCGGTATAAAATCATGGTTACGGATAAATTATTTTTGCAGTCGAACTTTTAATTTACAGTCAAATCGGGGAACATATTTTCATACTCAGCTGAGAGTCGTAATGAAAGCAACATTCAATGTTGCTCTAAGGTCATTGAATGAATTAAAAGTAAGATCTCGTGACTGCTAATCACTGTTTCGGTAGTCGCAGTAAGCCAATGAAAGAAGAAAGTAAACATGCTCAGAGAAATATTATTTAATTCGTCTTAAATTGTATGTTGAACTTCATCAGAAATGATATTTTAATAGATATTTTTTAACTTTAGTATTTAATCTTTCAAAGGAGAGAGCTTTGGTACTGATGCAAGGGCTTTAAAAATAAATTAGGTGGGGATGGATAGTACAGGCTGGGGACAGTATTACAAAGGCAATTTCTCTCGAGGAAGCAAGCAAAAAAAAAAAAGCGTTGCAGTTACAAAAGTGGCATAGCTCAGATCTAAGAGTAGAACTGAGTGTTACAGGAATAAAATTGCATATATTTGGTATGCCAGTCATTCTGGCAACGTCGAAGAGCATGTTCAAAGTAAGTGCAAACGGTTCCATACTTCTTGGTTTATTTTCATCTTTCATTCCTCCATTGTTTACTGCGTTTTTTAAAGTAACATCTAGTATCACTAGTAAGGACATACGTGTGTCGCGTATTTTACAGAAAGCATTTCCAGTGCTTAGTTATTCGTAAATTACACGCATGTTTGACGCAGAGATTTAAAACTTTTACTAAATAAAAAAAATCCCTTTCATAAGTGTACGAAATTCGGAGGGTTAAAAAGTGACAAAGAAAGTTCTGTAATGAGCTGTCATTATTCCGTAACATCACTTGACATTCACTTAGCGGGATGTTTTGTGTTCCTTTTTACAACAGAACCATTTCTGTTTAATTTTTTTTTTTAATTTAGCTCATGAAAAACGAATTACAATATCAAGACTTTAATTAATGTCTCATGTCTGTGAGAGTATAGGTGGTTGGATGTCTCTCGCTGTAGTAAATAGTGCTGTAAAAACATATTTAATATGTAGATGTTGTAACTCGTAACGTTGAAGTACCAAATACATGTTGCGTATTTCATTACAACTGTGACATATCTACGACCGAACGCTGGATAGAGTTGTGTTAAAGTTACAACTGAAAATCTACCACGTGTACATTTATTCATTATAACGTGTTTTGTACATGACAAGTATATAATTGTTATAATTTGTGAAGCGGAGAGTTCTCGGTAAATGCAATTGATGAAGTAAAGAAGTTCTTTCCTTGTCTACTTTAAAGTACTGCACAAGAAATGTAAACCTGAGTTTGCATTGAATTACAACATGTGTCATGACGTAAGCTATAGCCTTACATTATGTAGTATTATATATTATATATTCATGAGTAAATACTACTCTGTATGCACAAATGTTGTAACATTGCTACCCCATATTCGGATCTGTGCGCTTCCACTTACCAGAAAAACGAGTTTTAAAATAAAATTATAGATTCAAAATATTGTAATTTATCTACAAATCTGAGCTTTGAAAACTACGTTCTAGGTTTCAATCCAGTTTAACTGAAAGGAGTGCTAGTTACACACTTAAAAACTATTTATAAATTTATATTTTCTACAATATGGAAAGGGGAAGATAATGATTTCCAGCGAGTTGGTGCAGCTGAGCTGTTGCTTGTATAGAAAGCGCTGGTTTTTAAGTAAATAAAGCTGGTATGCACGGTTTACTTTAATATGTCAGCAATAGTTAAATTATTGCCTTAAACCTGAATTTTGTGTTTGGAAAATGTTTTTATTTACTCGCTCAAATATTCCCAATAGTGTTTTGAGAGGGTAATTTGGTAATATACAGGATGCTACAAAATTCCATGTCAATATTCTAGGGAAACAATCCTCACGTGCAGAGAAGAACAAAAAGTGTTATATGAACATAGGTCCAAAAACGCACCGTTTCTGCGCTACAGTTGGCAATACATGACGTATGGTTGATAGCACGCTGGCAGGATCATGTTGCTGTGTCACAGTTGTTCCTATGTCTGTGTGTTAGTGGCGTAGTGTGTGGCATAGTAACATGTTATGTACTACTGTAATGATGCCCCACAGCAACACGAACCTACCCACGCGCTATCACTTGAGGATTGTTTCCCTAGAATATTGACATGTAATTTTGCAACATCCTGTATAGGTTCCATGATATAACCGGCAGATTTTCTGATCAAGTTTACCTAGCGTCTGAATGAAACAGGCAGGGACTAAAACATCAGTTTCAGGCCAGTAAAACTATTTTAAAGCGATAATGCTTTCTTATGTTTGTAAAATCCGTAAATTTCTCTCCGAAAATTATTTGCAGTTATTTAAGACTAAAACAAAACTAAGTGTATCTAAACACCCTCACGCCATGGCAAAATTCATTTTAAATATGTAGTACATAACACATTCATTAAAAATTTTGTACACATTGGCCTATGAGCATTATTTTAATATGTTTCTTGTGTCGGAGATTTTCACGCGTATAGTTTTTCATTAAGCCTGTGCTATGCACGACGTTGGAGAGAGGCCGGTAATATTACTACAGTCGCACACTTTATGTGACGACTACAGCAACAGACAGGTATGTGCAGTCACACAGTATGGTTCAAGTGTTGCTTGGCTGTACACTTCTAGCTTTTTGCACATTTTCTGTGCACACGTATGGCACAAATATATCTTTCACATGATAAAAATAGCAGTGGCTATCGTGCAGTACTGCTATCTCAACACAATATCAAGTCTAATATATTGATTATTAATCATATAAATAAAAAAATCGAAATACTACACTAATATTATCTTTAATCGAGACTGTCTTCACTGCAATAAAAACCTGCTCGTGGTGTTAATTCGCCACATTTCATAATAGAATTCGCCCATCGTTTGCATTTTCTTTCATCTTTATTGACAGCAACAAATAACTTCACGGGCGTTTTACGGACGTTATTAGAGCGAGGTGAAAGGCCATGGTTTTGCGCCAATGTTGAGATGACTTGAACATTACGCCATTCTTAACGCAAATGTCATTGGGCAGCCAGCAGCAAGCGAGCTGCAGTTACGCCAGGTGACGTCACAGCGAGTGTCACAGTGAAGTCGGCCGTTGCTGCGGGATTTACACTATGATGGTACATTTCTGCTGATAAAACTTATAGCAAATCATAGAAATAATTTGTTAGTAATGCCTGAGCAATTAAATTAAGACACATAATTTCTGTAAGCTTTTTAATATAAGTTCATGGAGTGTTTTGTTCGCAGCTTCTGTCTTGAATTACCTCCTAAATTTTGCTTCTATTGCTCGGCCTCGCACTATACAAAGATTTATCTTGTTTTAATTTCGATACAGTCGATGTATCATCGCAGATAAATTCATTATTCGAAACATTTTGATGCATATTAATAGAGGCATCTGTGCCGTATCTTAAAATGATCACGTTGCAAGTAATATAGCAATAAATAATTCTTCCCTTCCTGAAAGTGCAGGAAAGGCAGTAATTTGATGACGGCAGAGGGGACGGTATCGTATCGTAGCAACTATCACTCCTCTCCCCACTCTCAGACTGCCAATGTCCCACGCTCAACTCCCTCCCCTGCAAACTTGGGAATTGTTACTTCCCCTCACCCCTAGGGTCTTCAGCACTCCGGGTTTATTGCGGGCGCAAAAACATGCCTCCCCCTCTCTCCCTAATCCTTCAATCCCACAAGAGAATTTCTTGCCTTCCTCATTCCAACCCCCCCCCCCTCCTTTTCCTTCCTATGCTAGCGGCACGAGGGTGAAATAGAAAAGACTCCCCTTCGCCAGTTTACGCCCTAGGCTTTCTTGTGGAAGATCCCGCGTATTACCGCAAATAAAATATGTATCATTTTGCGAACGAGTTTGAGAACCTAAGTGCCTTGGCTTAAATTATAGCGTTAATTCACAGGCTGTTTATGAAATGACTACGTGCGAAGACTATGAGAGTTGAATGCCGCCAGGAACACTGGAGAGGTGAACAATAATATCACTTTACATTTACACGCAATTATATTCAATTCCGCGGTTCCTATTTACGTTTTTTTTTAATCCTTATTTTTTAGAAGGTTGCCGGACTATTCCTTGACAATCATGAAACACTTTACACGCCCAATCTGATTGTTTTTGAAAGTAACCAATAAGAAGTTGACACATCCTTGAATGTATACACGAATGTAAAACTTTAGTCCGTATGTTGTTAATCTACCGAAGTCTTGCTGTCATTTCCGTGTAAGTATTACTGCTATATTCGACACAGCGAACACAAAGCTGCGCAGTGCGGACTGTACAACTCTCAGCCGACCGTGGTGCGCTGACCGTGCTCTGTTAACCATTCAAACTCAATATACACAGTTTTGTTCATGTACACAGAAAGACTTAGTGCATAGGTTGCTCTGATGTTCATATTCGGGCTACAGCTCTGTCCGCGAATTGTCTGTGACAGTGTCATTGATTGCCACTTTCAATGTTGACTGGTCTTTCAAATAGTTAAGCTATGCGTTAACGGAAGTGCAGAATGGATACTAGTTAATCTGGTTTTCAACACATGAAACCATATTATTATTTGGGTCTAGCGTGATTCAATTAGTTTTATTTTCTGGCTAACGGGTTACACGTTGCCAATAAATATTTCAGCGGAATCCTGAATGTGTCTGTTCTTCAGCGTCGTGGGGAGACAACTCAACATGTGACGTTATTACTACTCGTCAGCAGCAGATGAAAACGCCCTCTTGCAGAGGGATAAAAGCCACCACATTTGTAAAGGCGTGTCAAATAATATTAGGAAAATGTTGCGTTGAGGAGGGTGGGTTTCTCGCAGAGCCGGAAATGATGACTCATATCATATTCATCTCCCTTGAGGAGACCAATATGTTCTTAGAACCTGAATAACTCGAGCCTGCGATCCTCTCTCCTTCCTGCATACAGTCTGTTCCAGTTTTAGAAATTTCTCGTGAATAATATAAGAAGGGACATTTTTAATAATACCTTCCGCACTCTTTGGCGGATGATTCACGAGAAAACTCCTTTGGTCTGTCGGGATTACTTTCTTTTCACATGAAATTTCTTGCAGCTAAGCATAAGATTATTTTTTAGTAAATAATACGCTGCATTAAAAATGTAAAGGTAACGTCGAAAAAACGTCTAGAGTTTGAAGCTCGTTTGGTACGTTACGGTGAACGGCGAGGAGTAAGAATCAAGATAGGAACTTGCTGTTGTTTAAAAAACTTACGTTATTTAATTTCTTTGCTTACATTTTCAAATAAAACGTGCTTACCGTTTCTTAATAAATTCAATTAATGCTAATAATGAATTTTTTTTTTTTTAGAATATCAGCACAGTGCGCTGTGGTTTCTCAGATTGTTCGTGTGCTTGAAGACAGGAACTGACACCAGTTGCCGAAACGTCGTGCCTGTAGTCGTCGAAAGGAGCCTACAAGTACCGTCTATGTTATGTTTTGTTATTGTACTTTGTCTTATCCACGACCGTTTCTGTCGCACTGTTCGTTTATGTTGTTCTCGTTGACTCCCGTTTATCACTGTCACCCTTGTCTGTTTTATTTTTCTTTTTTAGTTTTTTTTTGTTTTCATTATATACCAACCATATTCCTATTTCGGAATTATATGTATGTTTGTTGATTACGGCCATTTCTGGTTTCCTTGGTTTGTTTCTTTTGAATTTTTGTTGCTCATTTTCTCGTGCTTATTTCTTTTTCCTTCAATTCAAAAACATTCGCAAGCAATGGCGTATGTACAACTTAGGAAATATGAAATAGAGTTAATCGTCCCTATTTCATGACGAACCATGTAGCGGACTTCACACAATTGGGAAGGCTCCATACACCAACGTTCACTACAGGTTACCAACATAGAGCAGGCATGTGTAGTGTTGACAATAAGTGACAAGTGTATCTCATTAAATATCATAGTTAAAATGTTGAACATATTCCCGATACTGAAGCCATAGTATCACGAAGTAGGGTCGGTTCATATTATTTCGATGCTTCTATACTTATATCAAACAACTAGTGAGCATAGTACTTTACATAGGCTGAATTACATAAAACAGATAACATTTAAAGGCATTTCAGTAAATTCGTACGTTTCTGAATCTTGTTAGTACCAATATTGCGGTATATCTATTAAACACTGTTCACTGGTATCCTCACAGTAACAAATTAACATCTGATACCTGACTATAACATGCCGGTTTGTTGCAATAATTATTGAAAGGACTTAAAAGAAATTCTTACTCTTATTTCAATGTTATTTTCTGGGGTTATATTTTACGTCAACCACTTGAAAATACGGGCCATATCACAAGCCTGCAATGTGGCGACAGTAGTAAGCAGTATATTGGATATTCTTTCGCAGGTAAGGCAGACCCGGAAAGTGAGAAAAACTCTTCATTACTCAGCGACCCATCAGGCATAAGGTTCATTTCTGGTGCTTATACCCCTACGCCATAAATAGGCTACCTATCCTGTGGCAAACTGCAGCGGCTATAAGTAAAGAAATAAACTGCACCTGTATGACTGCACTTGGGGCTTGTCTGTTCTTTAAATAACAAATATGAGATGTATCCTTCTGGACCAATTCTTGACCATCACCATAGCCACTGATAATTTCAGATCTATCAGGTGTCTCCAGTGGACATCTCGTTGAGAATATTATGGGGTATAATCTGTACGCTGTAATACTCTGTGACCACACTGTAAAACATGTGAAACTTCACGTACCCGTATTCGTCCATTTTATACTTGTTTATGTGTAACAATACACAAATGTTTCCAAAGATGGAATGCGGGTTTCATACTCTTGTAAAAATAATATTAAATCTACAACTTTATAAATAAAAAAATTCATGTTAAATAAGGCTGCAATATTGTCACGTTTGACTTTTATGAGGCCCTAATTTTTTTTTGTCCAACTTCCGGTCAATTCGAAATTGCATTATTTTATTGGATCTGTATTTCGTGTTTTGGCATGGTCGGGAGCTTATTTTTTAAGCATATTATAAGCTACAAATTTTGTCTAAAAATGTTTGTCATATCTATTATACTTTTCAAGATATAGCAAAAAAAATTCGAAAATTGGTAACCTCTTTTCAATATGGCGGCCATAGCACAGTTTCAATTTTAGGGGACTTTTAGTATGTTAATAATAAAGATAAGTACAATATCTACACCAAGTTCCTTGCTTGTGCTATTTTTTTTGGTTTGGCTGATTTTTTACCTAGATTTCCTGCACTAATAATGAAAAATTACCGGTTAGTAGGAATGTAGTAAAATTGCTAATGACGACTAAAAGAAACAAAGTCAACTGCATAAAATGTGCCGATATTTGATCCCGCTTTGTAAAGAAAATTTATCTGATCTACACAGTCCTTATTTTCACCATCCTTACCAACTACTCTTCTCTGAAGAAACGCTTCACTGCTTACAGAACGAATAACGTATCTTTTAAAAAGTTTTCTCGCCTCCCGCCATCGCGATCTCAGTAAGCAGTTGAGGATAAAAATACCTCTCGCTTCTCGCCCACGCGATTTATTTCAGGGGCGAAACTCGGTCGTCTGATCGTATTACGCTAACATACGGCGCCGCATAAAGCGAAGGTCCTCTCGCTTGAACTAACGTGTGCATTACACTTATCATTTTTATGAACGTCTAGTTTCATGGTAAAAGACACTGATTTACCGTTAGAGAATGTAACATTTCACGGATAGTTTTAGAGGCACGCTAGATTGCGAAAACCGGAACTTTTCTGTGCATACCTTAATTTGCTATAAATTCATCTTCGTCTGGAAAACCCGGAAAGATCGTGCGTGTTCAACGATATGTTGGATGAAATGCGCCATGATTTTGTCCCTAAGTATGCTTGTTAAACAGATGCTACTACAGTAAGTAGCCAGTTGAACATTTAGCAGGATGTTCAGGAGCCGAGTGACGAGTGCATTCATGAATGCTTGCTAATTCTTCAGAGATCTCAATAACGAGTGTACACTATCAATATCCGAATTGCTTAAGTAACTCAGGTTTAAAAGGGTTTAATATCTAACTTTTCATCAAATGTATTCGTGAAATTTCATTTGCCGTTACTACAGACTTATACATTTCACGTTATTTTCTGACTACATACAAGGCTGCAAGCTGTTGTTCGTTACCTAGACGGCTTCCACTAGCATATCGTGGCTTTCAGCGAGGGACGCTTTTGGCAGATAATTAGAATTCCCACGCTAAAGTGACCAATCGCTAGAGCCCGGTAATTTTCGCGAAAATAATTTTGCAGCACTTTGTTTCAGTGCCTTACGTGCGACCTGCATCTCTGCTATGTGGTCAATGATTGGATGCCGTAACACCCAGCGTCTGGAGGTTAAACCCGCAAATCACAGATGTGGTATGTGGCAGTTATCCGTGTACTGATTGGCACAGTGTAATGAATAACGACTCTGCACAAAAACACTCTGTCAATAGCTATGAAGTTGAACTGCAGGTGTGCACGTAAAACACTGAAACAAAGTGGGGCAAAAATCTTTTCGCGAAAACTACAGGGCCCTACTAATCGCATGCAACTCAGTTAAATACATAAATGACATCACATATGGGACGGTGACCAATGACATTTCAGATCGTGATCAACACTCTAAAAATAGTTTGTAAATTTACCTGACGTGTGTATAGGAGCGCTAAGAAAGTAGGTATGGTAGAATAGTTTACCAGACATCCATGGTAGCACTCCTAAACATAATTATAAAACAGTCAAATGTATTCTGAAGTTACCAGACTTGTATTATAACAACTGTAAAAGTTTGCATATTTACAAGACGAAGTATGGTAACTGTACCATACTGCGTCTGGGATAATAACTTCCTAAACATTCAAGGAAGTTTTTTTAACAGTGAAGGATGACCAGTACTACGTCTCTTCCGGAATTATAACGGCGAATTTTTCATATCTCTTCTATATACAAATAGCCAGGTACCTGAAACGTTATTTTATTTTATGCTCAAAATAGGGTTCCTGAAACTTAAGTTCCTGTCACTTTCGCATTTGGCCCTGGCATTACTTGACACCTCATGAAGTCGTTGAGACAATATTAGAAATGTAACTAAATGCCGGCCTATATCACTTCGTCAGCGGGCAGCTAGGGCAGCTAATGAACATATATCATTGGAGGCTAACCTGCGCGTCAGGGCACCCGAGAATTTTTCCGGTCTCTGTCAATAAGAACAAATAACTAGGGGCCGGAATATTTCGCCGATTCTATGACCTGCAGGCTAGAATCCATTGTCCTATGCATACTCAAGCCCTGTATATTCGTTCATTGTCTGCTGTTCCACTGAGTAGCAGCTAGTGGACTAATAGCCTGGGCTTGAGTATGCACATGAGAGTGCATTCTAACTTGCAGGTCAATGAATCCTCAAAATATTCCGGCCGCTATAAATAGCATGTCCATCTACCATAATGTACGCATTTATATATTCGCTCTATTAACAAATATCTGATAAATATAGCCGACATGTAAGCACCTTAGTGGAACAGCAATTTTGTACTGTCTCTGTCCTGAGAATAGTTTATTTTATGTGATAAGTAGAGACCGAAAAAATTCGCGAGTTGATTTAAAAACAAGCTTGATTTCAAACGCGTGTACGTTCCGTTGACGTCAGATATGTGATATTACCGTTCTGAAGAACTTTGAGCAAGTCAAAACTTGAGAGAAAACAAGGCTTCAATTCCGTGCTGTCGGTTACTATGGGTGAAACTTGGTACTCAGTGGAGCAATAGCCAATGAACAAATTGCAAGGGTCCGAGTATACATATGACAATAGATTCTAACGCGCAGGACATTGAAGTCGCGATATTTTTCTGTCCATAACGATAAATAGAGAATATATATATTTCGCTAGTTCAGTGACCTACGTGCTAGAATCCAATGTTTTATGCATACTCAAGCCCCGTATATTCGTTGATTGTCTGTTGCCGCAGAGAGGAGCGCGTAACGAACTAATACTGGTCGGGGTTTGAGTATACACAGGATAATAGATTCTAACATGCAGTTAACTGAACTCGCGAAATATTCATTTCCCTAGTGATAAGTCGTGTTAGACGTTCTGCATTAAATACGTGTGTATAATCATTTAACTCCGGTAAGTTTGTGAATCGTCTGCGAAGAGTTTAACCGTGTCGAATAATCGACGTCCAGTCAAATAAGTGAAAATATACTTGTGTTTGATAGGGTATGTCAGCACCATAATTTTTCGTTATATTCCAGTCTCTCAAACTATTTAAGTTCGCACAGTAACAACTTCAGTCATTAGTATTTCCTAGTTTCTTTGGAAGTTTCTTACATTGCTCAGGGGAACGCGTAGCTGTTTACAATGACGAAGCGTGGTGGTGTTCCAGTGGTTCTTAGCAGTGACTGTACACGAGTCTGAGTGGTTGGTGCAGGTGCACAAACTAGCCAGTAGCGGGATAGAGCAAGTACAACGACCTCAATAATAAAACAATTTTTGTAGGTTGATACATGACGGCATAAGCCAAGTGCTCGGGATGTACAGTCGGTGTTCAATACCGCTTCCTTTGAAACACGACTACGATTCGCCACAGCAGTTCACAAACCACTGGCGACAAGAAGAGACTAAAATACAACCCCATTGATAAGATAAATTATAATTGAACTCTTCGTTCACGTATGTTGAACAAACGTCGGCACTTTGGTAATTCATCAAACTTTCGAATACAGTGTTACCGTCAAAATAATCCGTTAATTTGTTGTTTGACCCGTGTCGAGTTGACAGTGGTGTCGACTGCTTTGACACGTGGTAGCCGTCACACAGGGACAAGCTAGCGTCACGTCGCTCCAGTCAATGAATGCAGGTCCATTTACATGTCCACGCTCCCACATTATTTACATGTCCACGATCCCACATTATTTACATGTCCACGCTCCCACATTATCCTCATAAATCCAGGGACCAAGTCTCATAGCGAAATATACTGATGCATCTCGCATCCCTTCAAATTACGCCAGTGTGCCTGCGTCAATACATGACACAACACATTCGTGGCGATTCGCGGCCGTCACAGCTGTCACAACAGGAATTAAAAAATGGCGATTGAAATTGATATGTTTATTTAAAAGTAGAGGTTGGTGGAATTATTTTTTCTATGAAGAACGTTCTTCATCCAGAACTGGAAATGTGGTTCCAATGAACCTGTCGTTTGAAAACTCAACAACATCCTCTTGTATTTTGCGAAATAAATAAATAAACAAATAAAGTAAATCGGAGGCTTTCAGTGCTGCGTACATATATCACAGTACAGTTTCCCGAAACACATTGACTTGTCATTTCTTACTGTCAAGAGAGTGTATTACACAGTTAAAATGTGATGTAGCCAAATTTTAAAGGGAATTCAATGTCATAAATGTCGACCCAGGCAGTTACGATGAAAGGAGTTAAATTCATATTATTTTATTTTATTTTCCAGGGTCAGACGACTTTAAATGCTGTGAAATTTACACACGGAGTTTATTATGTCACTCCTATATTTATGTTAGATTTACTTACATGTAATGGACATTTATTATACAGATAAGTTGAAAAAAAAAACAGAGAACGAGGGCTTCAAAATTCCTCACTTTTACCGTGAATAGTCAAAACTTTTTGTGAAAAGCTAGTAGTGGAGAAAATCATCGACTTTAAGGCCATGATATTTAATTCATTTCAAACAATAGCAAATACCTCAAATATTTTTAAACCAAATGCTTTGAAAAAATTTGAGACTGTGTACAGCCAAACGATACACAATTCTGCCAGAGTGTTTTTTAAAATAATGTACCGTTTGCTAGCAAAACATTATTTTGCTTCATTTTGACTTATTTTTACCACAAAATACGTAATATTTCAGGGGCAAAAATCTAAAAATCTGTTAGACGTATTCCAAGAGAAAAATTTAGTTACAAACGACGATGTATAAGTGTTAGAACTGTGAGAATGGTTTTTTGATATATGTATTAATTTGCGTTAAAAACATATTTACGAAACCACTGCAAAACTAAAGAGCGAGGCCTTAAGACGTGATAACAAGGTGGCGATGATTGAGGCAGTCAGGTAAGCGGAGTGATACAAGCCACGACCTGCAGTGAACTGCTGAGGGTGAGGAGGAGGAGAATCTACTCACCACGACGAGTGGAAGAGTCTGCTCCATCAGTACACTGCAGCAGCCGACAAAGGCAATGATCATGATGGCAATAGATACTGCTATGAGGATGTAGATACCCTTGTAGACGTCCTGCAGTGAACTGCTGAGGGTGAGGAGGAGGAGAATCTACTCACCACGACGAGTGGAAGAGTCTGCTCCATCAGTACACTGCAGCAGCCGACGAAGGCAATGATCATGATGGCAATAGATACTGCTATGAGGATGTAGATTCCCTTGTAGACGTCCTGCAGGGTGAGCTTGTCGAACCAGTCCTGAAGACCTGGCTCCACACGCAGCCACAGCGACAGTCCGAACAGTGCGCCGCCCATTATCTGCCAACAATATAGTCACACTACTTACTACATACTAATACTTCATTCACTAAGTATATCATGAACCATGTTCCGTCTCCGGGAACATTGCTGGAAAATACGTGTCACTTGTACCCTGTGCGTTTTGCCAGTGGTTTGTACATGAATACTTTACAGGGATGTTACAAAAGAACACTCTATCTTTTAAGGATTACAAAACAAAAACATTTTATGAAAATTTAGTAGACCAGCCAATTCTATATGTGCTTTGGGTGCATGTTTAAATATTGGAACATCGTAGTTTATCTGTGCAAACTCTACGAGAAGCCCGTGCGACAGCTATCATAGACGTCGCTAGTGAAAGATCTCGGCTTTCGATTTGGCAACCCTGCGAGCGTCTTTCCCTGATTTCGTCTGTATGCCCTGCGTACAGACAATCTCGGAAGTTTTTGTTTTTCATGTGTTGATAATTTATTAATGGTTAGCATTTTTATAACTTAACATAGTATGTTTTGAATGTCTTAATACTCAACCCTTGCTTCATATCGTCCTTACTCTCTCTCAAGACATGCAAGGAACATACGATAAAAGAATACACTTAAAACACTGTACACTTGTGTAAACTTACTACGTGCACGAATCATACACTGTTCATTAATTTAATTCTCAAGGAAACAAAACCAAATGTTTATACGTCGTATTTTACATTAAATGTGTTCCGTTGCCTGCATATCTATCCTTTTTCATTGTTTTAACTTATCTTTACCTTCTCTAACCTTGCCTGCCGTAAACTGACATATCGTAACTCTAATGCATCGTAACGGGGATTCTTTTCATTAAATTATTATATCATAATATTGGATTTAAACGCATGTAAATTAACAGATCAAACTACATGTACAACAGTTGATCTGTACAACATTTGCGGTAACGACTTATAAATATGCTACCAATGAATTCACTGATAATGTATTTGTGCGTAAGCTACTCTGCACAAAGCAATTGTTAAAATATCAGAACTATCGGACAACGTAGTTCAAAGAGTTTGCTTGGCAAAAGTTAATCAATCTACTAAGAAAATGTAACTCCTTCTTCATTAAAGACTCGGAAAACTCGACCTTCCTTGTTACATTCCGTAAAATAATAGAACTTTATCCTGCTGCCTTTTGGGGAAACTTTTGAGATATTACGTTGTTGGGTCAATTCCCGTGGCTTAAGTCGTCTCTGTAGCTGCTGTGAATTTTTTTATTTGGTTCGCTGAAGAGTTAATATGTCACTCATATGCAACTAAGAAGAGAAAAAACAGTCTTAAATCTTATAGACCAATTAAAAAAATAACAATTCGTACGAAAAATCTAGTGAAAGGTATATCGTTCATAAGTCTTGCTACAGTAACCTCCCCCACTCCTGAACACGACAGACTAACGTGTGGCTAGACTCCATATTCTATGAGTTGCTACATACCTAAGATTTGCAGTTGTTACGATAGTGATAATATTGTTTGTTTTAATTAAGGAAGAAGACTCGCATGAACAGTCTGTTGTCTGTGTGATATTTTACAATAATGTAGCAAAAACGACATCTGCTGCAGGAAGAAGAAATATAACTGCATGTTGTTGCCCCGTATGCTCGCGTCGCGTATTAAACACGCTCGCCTGCGCATAGTGCACTATCTTCCTTATCCTTCAACAATACATCTTTACCTGCCCGGCCAACCTAGTGCATCAACACTCTTATCTTCCTTGGAATGCGAGATGTAAATACTCGGAAGAAAATTTACGTAGTACCTTTTCTGCACAAATATTCTGCACGGATATATTAACACCAAAAATAATTTTTTCTAAGTTGCACCGTTAGTTATTCTGGATTTTCAAGCCGGATGGCAAATAAATATGTAGTCATATTACCACAGGACATTTGAAACAGCAATAGAGAGAACAGTAACTACCATGCGAAATAAAAAAGTTATTCGCATGGCTGAACCTTCATACATTCGTCAAATAAAAAGTGTTTACTGCTCTTACTTAAAACCTAATTCAGATACGTTTTCCTGACGTAAAAACCGTTGTATAATTAGCGCGCACAAATTTGGTCTAAACAATTGAAAAAATAAATAAATGAACCCTTCAATTTGAAGTACTAAATTATTTTTACTGATTCTCCTCCACACATGTTTGGAGAGTGTGAAATGTTGCAAATATAGTCTCAAATGGAAGATGCATTCACTCACCCGTCTTGGGATGTTTTAGGACAAGTCACGTACGCTCAGAATACACACGCTGGTTTTATTGTGATTTTTTTTGTAAGAAGGCTCTAACTCAGAAGATACGTTTGTATTAAACGGTAAGTTCATGATATACAGTGTGATGTAGTTTCTTATACCTGAAACACATCTGTCGACAAACTAACATGGCACTGACAATAGACAATATGTGCTTATACTGTATAAGTACAGACCATAAAAAATACTAACCGTAAATTAATAAAATTACAATGTAAGAACAGAAAACGTTAAAGTCGTCGTTGGGTGAATTTGAACTGCATGTAACAAAACAACAATGAGATGGAGTTTGTAAATATCCAACTAAACGAAATATTTGTATGGAGCGTAGAACTGTATGAAACGAAGACTGTGAGACTGGGACCGTGTAAAGAAGGTTAAAATACAACTGGAAGAATGTGGAATATATTCACGACGAATGATGGAGAAGATAGCTGGTCAGGGGAAGCGTGAGATGAGCAAGTGCTGCTAAGAGTTGTTGAAAAGAGAACATTGCTCCGTTTCCAGACACTTGGAATAGAACGAGAACAGAACACAGAGGAATGAACGAGGTGGTTGATATCAGGATAAATGATACAGCCTTATCTCAAAATTAACAATATAACTGAATATTGGAGAAATCGTATGTATTGTACTCCATGTAAGAACATGTTTTAAGGACAAGGCGCTAGTAATTAATATATTAATGCGTACTCTGTCACCTCTTCTTAGTATTACGATTTAAATTTTAAGAACGATGTAAGAGAGCCAGTTACTCAACTATATCTAAATTCGCGTCCGTTATTTCCGTTATTCTTAGCTTGTCTATGTACATAACTGTGGCAGTTTCAACTGAGAGTACCGTATGTGGTTTATTTAGACCAGAAAATAGTAGATATTTAATATGTGATACGTATGGTCAGTTCACTTGTTGCAAAAGTGGAGTAAGTACTTTAGTAAACTCATTAATTAAGTTTTCGGGAAATATACTGGCCATTTTCCAAGTACAAGACACCGCATCCATAAAAAAAAAATAAAATTTTAAAGCTGGCTCATAACATTTTACGTACTACTTAATGATGCTACTTCTAGACTAGTCATTGCAAAGGCCCGGAAGAAGCTATTTTCAATCAAATTCTAGGACAAAAAATTTATTATGTATGTTTAGAAACTATTGGAAATTATCTGAGCTAATTAATATGAGGCTGTGTTCCCACTCGTTTTCTTTTTCGTTTTATGTACTATACTTTCAATTTCGTATTTTTGGGAAACACGTTGACTTTCACTGTTCAACATGTTGCTGCCAAGTATTATTGAATATGGATGTACAAGTCATCACGTAAAAATTACAACTTTATATAAAAAACCGTACTTTAAGCTGACCTAATGAGTAGCCTTAAAACTTTAATTGTGGCACACACTCGCCAACACGATAATACAGACATTTCTAAAATAATTTCGACGTAAATACAACGCCAGAAAAGATTACATTTTGCAGCAACTTAATTATTTACTACGGAACATTAAATCACTAACATTTATACTGGACGAATCCAGCACGGTAATAATTTGTTTATTTTATAGTGACGTGTAAGCGTCGAAGCTTTTTTCCAAGAGTAGGCTAAGTGTTGATTGCTTTCTTATTAGCTGGCAGATTATGGGCTGCAGCTTCTAGGTATTTATGAGAGTGACTATATACCACAGCAGACACAGAGCATTTCCAAGATTATGTAAGTAAATATCAGAAAATATGCTGTTTTATGAGGACAATGTTCTCCTCCAATGAAGTGAAAACTATACTGTTTTCAAATCCGCATTTTTGTGTTGTTCTTTCTCGTTTCTCGATGTAATCTGCTACAGAGAATACAGATAATAGTTTTCCTTCTATGCGCTCTGATTCATCGAATAAAGGTAAGTAGTAATGCGTACGTAATAAACGTGCAGCCTGCAACATTCGCCCAAACGAAAGTATGTTTCCCCCAGGATATTTATTGTTGTGATAGGAATGGCGGCCTAGAAATTGTGAAAACACATTTGGTGCAACTCCAACGGTTCTTTAACGAGAAGGATTTGTTGCCATGAACGTGTGTGATGATACATGCTGCAATTCAAACGCTTGCTGAGTCACACATTACTGCCGTGGTATAGAAGTTTTCGTCATTTATTTTGTTCATATACAGGCCAAATCCGTTTTTCGTACTGAAAGCGTTGAGATTACTTGACATTTGAGTAGTTTCTTTTTATAACGGTACTCAGTCAGAGTTCTCAGCGAAGGAACAAATCTGAATGCTCAGTAGCAGTCCTCAGCAGAAATAATGACGGCTTAGAGCCTGGGAAAGTAATGGTCGTGTATTTAGCAGCACTATATCCTCTATATATGGCCTCCAACTCACACAAAATATCCCGAATCGCCAACTACTAGTAAGCAGCTTTAACCGCTGTTGCCAGTGGTCTCAGCGGTTTGCAGTTAAAAATAGGAATTGCTGTCACAGTACCACAGTGGAATTGGCCATTATGTCGATAATTGCACCGAGATCAGTATTTGCCAACATATAGATTGTTTTTACTAGATCTATATTTTCCGTGATATTGATATTGGACGTACAAGTAATATTCGTCAGGCTATGTTGGAGCGATATCGCCAAAGATGCCAACATTTAACGAGACATCGATCTTTGCCTTACTATCGATATTTGTTGTCATGGTGCTGCTCTACAGATGTCTGCGATATATCGCAGTGTTATCGATACTGTATACGCGATAGGCAGACGAGAGTCGCGGTAGTAGGAACGTCTGCAGACGGGACAGGTAGCGGTGGCCGACATATCGATCCTCGGCGCCGCCAGACCCAATAGCAATTAGTTGGCCGGAACAGCGCTCGTTTGTTCTCCAGGCGAGATGGCCGGCAACTCCGCTACATCTCGTCGCATAAAAATTTCTCCCACCCTCCTCCATGGCTGTTTGCTTTGTTCGGCGAGCCGCCGTGCCTCCTTCCTCCAACACTCGCCACTGGAAATTACCAGCTTGCAGCGTGTGTTCCGCTCGTTAAACGACCGGCTGATTGGCTTCCGTTCGCTCCCGATACACACGACAATTACTCACCAGTTCATTTCCACCTCCGTAATGGCCCTCGACCGGCGTCCAAAATATTTCTCCGCGGGTAACAGCTGCGGTCACCGTTTAGTTCGGTTGATTATAACCAAACACGATTAAACTAATGGATTTTTAATATTCTATACTAGCCACAAACGTTTCGCGCCTGATATTTACTCGAGCGTTTTTATATCGCAGTATTCGAGTAGTCGTGATTTAATTTTTACGTCTTTTACATTCTCTTTGTATGTATGTACTGTTATATACCCTTCCCTCACTTCAGAATTATGGTAAGGCAAGGTAAGTATGTTTAACGTCTCATATACACCGAGGTCATTAGAGACAACGACACGCAACTTGATACAATGACAAGAACTGGGTAAGTACTAGGCCATGGTCTTTGTTAAGCAACCACCCCAGCATTCACCTGGGACGATTTCGGGAAACTATGGAAAAAGGAAATCAGGATGGCTGGAGCCGGGTACCGAACCCGAGTTCTCTCGAATGTGAGTACAGGATGTTACCGTCGGGTCACCTCGCGCGGTCACTTCCTAAGGAGCCAGTGCCATCTTCCCATCATTCAAGGGAAGCTGTATTCACCGAGAGCCCTTGGTATTATGTGACCGCCTGCCCAGCGGGGTCGGTCCGCGGATTTTCGCATGTGGAAATCGTGCCGGACGATGCCGTTGGTCAACGGGGTTTCTCGGGGATCTCCCGTTTCCCCCGCCCCCCTCATCCTGGCACCACTCCATACTCAACTCATGTTGTCACTCACCAGCGCTAAAGACCTCGATGTTAAGCGCTGCCCAAAAATCTCTCACTCACTCTCACCCCCTGCTCAGGCCTCAGAGCAGTGTGCCAAGCTTCGACCGTTACCAGAATATTCGATAAATATTTATCATCCATTAATGCCCTAGCCACTACGTTAACTGTGGTCATACTAACAAACTTAGATGTTTCATGCATTAATTGTAGTTTGAGTTGGAAAATTTATTTAAAACGTATAATTCTGACGTCTTAAATTTGTATTGTTTGTCAACTGTCATAGTCGTTTGTAATGGAAGGAAGATGCCTTCAAAGCAGAGGTAGGTATAATTCGCCTGTTCACTGACCTGTTATGTTGACTAACCTGGAGTAATATATGTGTACTGTAGCAGGCAACAACTGTCCATTGGCTACTCGCTGACACAGTCATACAACACGACTGGGTAGGCTAAGAATTAAGCAGCATCTTTAGTATTGACTCATAGAGACCTTCAAGATGTATCAAATAAGTCAAGGACAAATGGTTGAAGTTGCACAGATTTGTAGTTGTTTGAGTCCTAGCATGTGCCCAAAAGAAGGTGCGATTTTTTCAGGTCCCTACTTCTAACTGGCCACTCTGCAGACAAAGACCCTTTTTTCCCCCAGAATTTACACAACTATGGCTTTCCTTGATTGGTCTGCATCTAGGACAAACGGTATGAATGATAGACTGTATTTTGGACTGAATGTATCTAGGGCAGATGATGTATGTATAGGGCTTTGGTAGACTGACTGTATGCAGGACATATGCGGCATACAGATGATTCAGGTAATATCACTGTTGTGGGAGAATGTGAAACGATAGTAACATGGCCCTTACTTGCACGCTTGCCACATCAAAGGTCGTGTTCTTTCAGAACCAAATGACTATGATACAACGCGTATGACAAATTACCAGACGGGAATCTAACGGTTGGTAATTTTAAATAGTTTAGTGTAAGTACAATCGTGTTTTCTTGTCATTGTTTATTGGCCTTGTCTTGTACACTGCCTTCTTGTAATCGGTCGATATTCAGAACACGAGTCAACCAAAACTCTTCTTGCGGGTTGTAAAGGTCAGCCTACTAATGACATTTAAAGTACTAAAAAGATCATTATATCATTCTGTTGCAGCAGTCAATGGTAAAATTAATGTTTATATAAGGAGACGGGTTATTTGCAATTTATTATGTCAGACATATAATCAAAAGCAATTGACAATCGCTAGAATGTTTTGCGCACGCCTGTTGAGAAAAATGTGTAACGCCCTAAGCCTTGCTGGACACGAGGAATATCGCGTGGCACTGTTCCGCTGTTTTCTGACGAATTACAAACATTCTGTACTGTCACGCCTAAGTTACCATTGGCCGAGTCAAGTAAGGAAGTCCATAGATAACTAAATAAGTTCGTCTGACATTCACATAATATATTGCAGCGTAGCAAACAATAACAATTACGGAATTAGTGTCATTAGTAATTTTCTCCGAGTCACAAACCCTGAGGATTATTTTTAAGTAACACATTTTTGTCAACATTAGCATTTGCAAACAAAAATGCATAGTTCGCTTTGTTGCTAAAGTGATCATTGTTGTACGTAAATGGTGTTAGGTCTACATATGGTTAAGATTCGTATATTTTATTCGGTTGACAGTAAATTATTTGAAGATTTGACGAATGCCAGCCAGTCATACACATTGCGTAGTAGGTATTTGTAAGTAGCATGGACTAAAATGATGAAGAAAATTTCACTATGAGAAAATTACTATAGCCTACTTCACGAGAAAATTTTAAATTAATATTTTTTTTGTTACACTGCAAAAGATTATTATTAAATTCACCAAACTGCTAGAAATATACAAATGCAGCAATATTTATATATTTACAAACCTTTGTGTATACATACGACAACTTCAGTGTAAAGTTTACAGTGTTGCTTGTAGTCCCACTAAAATTATTTGAAAACAGTTTCCATTGAAAAATTTTCGTAAAGGTACAAAATGTTTAGGTCAATATGAGAGGGCGTTGAGATTGATTCTGTATAACATCGAACACTATGATAATAAACATTTATTACATTCGTTTTCAATGGTGTTTTGAATATTTGAATCACTTTATTTGTTTGAGAAATTCTTCTGACTGATAAATATTTAATCAATACTTTAAAATCACTACCCTGTTACTTCAAATTTTATTATTTTGTAACTATAAAAAGGAGCATATCTTAAAAACCTCACATAGGCCTATTCTTGTAAACAATTTTTGTAAAGTAGCCAAATTTTTTAATGAAAAGAGTATAATTTAGGCTAATTGTCAACGTAAATGAAATTCCAAAAATATATAATTGTTGGTGCTGAAAACTCTTTTGGCAATTAGTCGAAACAGTTTCCCACCAATCTATGTTACGGAATATTCTAAAAGACTGAGTGAATATGGACTCGTGGCCTTAAAACCTTTCCTGATAAATGCACAGAAACGTCTCACAGTGTAGAGATACATGGTTAGATGCTTTATGAAATCGTAAACTATTTTCAGGACAAGTTACAGTTTAAACGCTTACAAGTTTTTCAGTTGGTTAACAGCTTATTTGAAATAATAAGTATTCACCAAACTGCAGTCAACGGTGTAAATAAGCAGCTATAAGGCCAGTTACTATGTTAATGAGTCAACAAACATTTCTGGATTCTAACCAACCGAAAAGTCCACCAATGCATTTATCCCAAATAGAAAGAATACGAATACTAGGTGTTAAAACTTGTTTTTATACTATGGCATATATAGAAGTCTCAGTTTTAGTTGTGTACTAAAAAGCTTATTACGCATGGCCTTTAATTTGTTAAATGGAAAACAATGTGTTGTAATTCAGGACAAGATAAGACAAAACAAATTCAGTAAGAGGGGAAAGCTTCCACGTGTAAACAGATCTCATCTATTGTCTAAGAAATGAATAACTACGCTGCAAGGTTTGGTGACGATTATTGAATACGACGACATGAATTTGATATTCATGTAATTAAAATTCAATACAAATTTGTTAAATGTTTTAAAGTAGGCTTTAGTCTCTTTGACAGCTAGGGTCATTTGAGACTTAAGCATACAACTTGTCACGAGGGAACGAATGGCAAGTTGAATCCGCCACGGCTTATTCTAAAAACCCTTCCTGAAATTTCCCGGGAGCAGTTTCAGGTCACCAGAGGATGGTCGGAGCTCGAACAGAAAATCAAACTAGGCTCCTTCCAAATGTGAATTCAATGTGCTACTTTTGCGTCACTTTGCTCAGTAACTCTTATTTATGTGAACTGAACTGTGAGACCACCGTCCGACACAATTTAACGATTTAGTATTACAAAAAAGTTCAAGTTTCGATTGTATTTTTTCAAATGTATTAAAATTAATAAAACCACTTGAACATATTCAAAACATAATAATGTCGGTAGGAAACATGTGTTCATTTTCGTTGTGGGGAAAATATGTAACTGTGTTTTAACGGTTTACTTTGGTAATAAAAAATTAATACGTATTAAATAGCACTTGAAAGGACGAAACATAACGTAGTACATTAATTTGTATACGAGATATTATTATTATTTGTACTTAAATGTATTTTCATGCAACCAACCTAAACCCAAACGTGAGGTTTGTCAAAGGCTTCCGCTCAGTCTGGTATCAGGGCAGTCCACAAACACACCTTTACTCAACTCGTTATAGGTTTTAGATGCGAAAATTTTGGGAAATCATTTAAGGAATATGTTACAAGGAAATTAAAGTTTAATACTTAGGTATCTTTCTCAAATTTTCCAAAATTCAAAAGTAATAAACAGTAAAGGAATTATTGTATAACGCTCTGAGAGCCTGTGTAAAAGTCTGGATCTTTCAGGTTTCAATTTTGAAATACATTTCAGAGTGTCAACGATTGCACAATTTTAATATTTTGATCAGATTATTCACAGAATTTCATCTCTGGCACAAAACCTAACAAACATTATGATATTCAAAATACTATAGAATTTTTAAAAAATGTATTATTGTTCATCATCAAACTATTAAGAATGTTATTCTAAGGAGGTAAATAATGGATATTTCATAAAATAAGGAAGGGAAACTATTCAAGAAAGCTCTTATTTGTGGAGACCGGAATGAATCCTATGACTCCTTGCGTACATGTTTACAGGGTGACTGGGGAATACATAAGCAAGCAGTTTCTAAACATACAATTTTAACTGCGCTGCAGAGAAATAAACTGAGTTTTCCAACTCCTAGTTTCGTAAAATAGTAATGTGTTACTTTTTGATGTGAAAGTGGTTAAATGTTGAGTAAGGAAGTTCACTTAATTAATAACATTATGTTCACTTAAATTTAAAACAAATTCACATTTTTTGCATACGCACTTCATTGAACCACGTGACGCCACCAAGTATTTTAATGTGGGAGCATAGAGCAGGGATGTGTAGGAAGACGTAAAGACAGTGAAAAATAGTCGCTGTCTGAACGGACACGTAACATGAGCTTTGCATCCGCTGTAACCGAACAATTCCTGTCCAAAGAAGGATTCCTCCAGTCAATTTTCACGCGGGTAACGTATGGTATAAAATGTTCTTTATTTTCAGCTCACTCGGATGGATGGCAGTTTTTAGCAGTACTTTCGGAACAATGGAACATTCCTTCACAGCTGTAAAGATCAATACATAGAAACTGATGTGATATTAATCCCATTTTCGACAAGATTGCAACGTAAAATTGCGAGAAAAGAATTAGCCTACAGTAAAATGAAAACATTTTTTCTATCTGTAAAACTCATAACATTTTCACGCAGCCGTTTCGCTGCCTAGTACGTACACATGCAGTCCAGTAACAGACTGGTGTAGGTGATCTTTGGTCTGTACCACATAAGAAGTACTCAAGATGATGGC
>PNEQ01011948.1:0-27409 GCA_003012365.1 Medauroidea extradentata | reverse complement strand
AATAGGCCGCATTCATGCTGGTGTGGTTGCAGTAAGCCAGGAAATGCTGGTGAATGTCCGGGGAGGTTTGGTGCAACGTCTTGAAATGTGTTTTGCTGCTAATGGGGCCAACTTTGAACAGTTGATATAACATAACTACTTATTATGCGCCAATGTATTATTGAAGGTTTGTTACATGCTTTTCTCATTACTATTACTACTATTTTTATACTCTTGTAAAGACTGAAATACAATAATCTCTGTTTCATATCAGATCATTACATTGTACAATGTACTTTATCACCTTCATTTCATATCAGTGCAAATTGTTTACATATGTAAAGTATAACGTGACTAACATTACTGTTCTTCGATACAAACTACTTCTGTCATTTCACAAGTGTAGCACGTTTCAGATGACCATACAGTTCACAATTAGGGCTTGACAAAACCCCTTCGTTAACAATAATTGATGGCTTTTAAATAATCATTTTAGATATTACATTCTCGTGTCCACTGACAAATTAATGCTCATGGTTGCATTATACCTTCTTTATTAATTTACAGCATGTACAATCTGTACTTTTTTTATCTCACATAACTGTCAATATGGCATATTTGATGTAAAAGATTGTTTAATTAGTAGACTTGTAGATTTTTTTATAATACAACAAACAACACAGTTCTAAATAACGTATGTTAATGATATATATCGATATTTATCATTTATGCTGGGATCACAAAAGTGCGACGGCCGCGATGCGAATAAAACATCACGTCAGCGCGACGCGGTTTCCTAATAGAAAATATTTCTATTTATTCGTGTCGCGTGCGCGACAAAGCTGAAAAAGAGATTAAATTTTGTGCTCTAATGCTGGTTGAACTAGTAGGTTGGCATTGTTTTATTTAATTTACGAGCAATTTTGTCTGTAATAATATGCAAATAATCATCTTGTGTAACTTGTGAATTTATTTTCACATGTGGAATACAGTTGGCATTTAAAATATGTTTTAAATTCACAGAGGAAACAATAAAATAATGTAAACATTTACGGCTGTCGTCCAAGAGTTTAGTATGGAGTGGCAAAAGATTATTCACAATTAATATTTTGTTTAGTATTTGTCGAGAGGCGATAAAACTGGTGACACATAAACGCGAAATTTTCGTGTCTTAGTTATGTAGACGATACTCTTATGAAGCAATTTGAGCTAGCATAGATTTCTTACAATGTTGTGCTAAAATCAAAATTAGCACGTTACGCTGCCATCCTAAATAGTGAAAATTAATTGACTTACGCAAACAAAAATATCGCAGTAAATAATAACAAGCAAGCCATGGGCTTCGTAACCAAACAGCCTGTCGCGCTATTGTGATCCCAGTATCACGCCTTACAAATAACCTATAAGTGACAATTTACACATTAAATTCGATGTCATTTTCCCACTTCATTTTGCAACCACTTCAATTATCCACATGTGTAACAGGAATATGACAATTAATATATGTAAATGTTATACTGTCCTATCATAAGAGTAAGATGCTATTAGTGTGATGTTGTAGCACTTACGGCCTAGAAAATTTATTAATTTAACAGCGATGACTGGCCGTACAATTATTTGGTTATTTTATACACTTAGTACAAATACGTATGTCACAAGTAAATCTTACAAAAAAAATATGGACTGACCAGGATTCGAACCCACGCCTAGCAGTAGTAGTCTGGTATCTGTGGAACACTGTGGCACGCAAGAGGGGACTAACTCCTAGCTCCGTGCAGTGTTGCCACATAGTGTACGGAAAAAGTCGACGTACAACATTTTCCTACTTACATTTTCGTCACCAAATTACCTCAGGATTCACGTGGTGTGCTTATTATGCGGCAGTTTCTGGACACCCTGTATGTATGTATGTATATATATATATATATATATATATATATATATATATATATATATATATATATATATATATATATATATATATAAAATTGGTAGAATACTATTAAGCCACATTAAAACATTATTTTAAGGGATTTTACATGTATAGCCATAGAAATATATAAAATATAAAAGTTGTATTAATTACATTTTTATTATATATAAACACATTATATGTGTTAAATAAATATGGTATATAATGCTTACAGTAGAAATGGCCAGGATATAAAAATAACAAGCTGAATCACTAATATTAACCCAATATCGACACAAAGTTTATTCAACAATTAAAAAAAATTAAAAAAAAAAATATTTAGGTCAGATTTTGCTTGCATGCCAAGTTTTAAAAAAAAAAATATTTGTTGTGTTTCCGTACCTATGACACAAAAGAAAAATAATATTCTGTATTTTGAAAATATGCATTCCATCAGGTTCAATAATACGCAAGTGTGTTGTAATTTAGTTTTAAGTATAGTTCAGACATTTGAAAATAAAAGAATTGTGCGAGATGTCAAGAACTGATCATGTTTGGTGGATGGAGTAAGAGACACACACACTAACACACACTTGTATAATAAAATATTTTCCGCTTATTTAAAAGAGGCTAAAACATAATATTGTTTATCTTACCTTCCTTCGTTTCCATTTTATAACCTTTACTATGTAGAATTCATCAGGTTCTGTTCATGGCCCACGATGCAGAAGTTTAATGTAATATCTAAAATAAAATAAAAATGCTAGCGTAATGGACGGGACCAGACGAAATGACACTACCTTATTATCAGTAAAATTGTGATTAATCTGCATGTTAATGTATTGTGAAACCTTGTCAAACTATTTTTTTTTTACTCTGAACGAATTGAAAAGTATATCACAAATATGAAAAGTCACTCAGCGTGAGTTAAATTACACTTACGACCACAAATTTCAAGTAAATAATAAAATAACTCCTTGTACATACCTTTGATGCTGCTTTCCAAATACATACAAAATTTTATAGATTAGGATGAAGGGTTTAATTTTGAAAGAGGCGTACATATGACGACTGTATACCAAGCCTTCCAAGCAAGTAAATGGATGCGTTGCGCAGTAACTTAGGTGGCCTCCTGCTGTCTTATCTCTCTACTCTGGGCACATCATCTGTGTAGATTAGGAAGAGCTGATTCCATCAGAATACACATTTGCTTAGTATATTATTTTTTCTGAACATTAGGATTTTACCATTCTGTCATCAAATGTAGGTATATGTGTAGCAAAAGGTTTATTGTATTAACAAAAACAGCCTACATAGCCCTAGAAAATGAAATGCTATTATAACGGACGACGCCAGACGACAAAGTGTTACATACCCTCTTATTCGCAATGAAATGGAAATTAATTCACATATTAAATTAGCGTGAAACCTCATGAAACTTTTTTTTAAATGCTGAATGAAATAAAAATAATTTATTTCTATAACAATTTTACTCATCATTAATTCAGTAATGTTCATGACTGCTAATTTTAAAGAAATAAATGAAACAATGGTTCATTATGTACCTTAAAACACTGCTTTTCATACACATATATATAAAGTTTTCTTAGTTACGATGAAATGTTTCCTCGTGACAGATGTGTAAACTTGACCAATGTGCATAAAGAATTCTGGGCAAATCGCTGTATATAGAGAAGAGTAATTTTCGTGGCTTTCTGCTTTCTTATATCGCTGTCCTAGACATGTATAATGTGTTGAATAATAAGTATTGGTTAGTTTAGAATACACTTCTACCTCAAACAACAGTTTTCAAGATATTGCAATTTTTTACTTTTGTTCCACTAGAATCGCAATATGAACCACTGTGCGGCCTAAGCACTCAATTCAAACATACAAAGGAATTTGTATAGGTGAAACAAGTGAACATTTTAAGAAAATTGTAACTACTAGTGGTGGTAACCTCCACTGGAAAAACACACAACATAAGCAACAAACTTAGCAAAATGTTGTCAATGATGTTCAGTAAGAAATTTGCACAAACTACAAAGTAACATTGCTGCAAAATCATGAAGTGTGTAGTGTGCAAGCAGTGACTGTAGATTTGAATGAAAAGATTGTAGTACTATAAAAAAGAATAGAATCTAGAGATAAAGTTTTTTTTACCATTTTACTCCGTAGTGGTGAAAAAAACAAAGTGGGACAGCTTGCGCTTTAAAACTAGTAATTTAGAGTATCATTCCTAAAAAAAACTCTTAATTTTTATTTTATCCCCACACATGGTGATTTTTACTTTGAAAACAGCACATTTTCATTTTCCATTAAGTTGGAGACAATTTCCTTTCTATGAAGGAAGTCTTCTAACTAGGTAACTTTGATGTTCTTTATTGTTCTACATGTATAGCGTTGAGGTGGGCCAATCAGACAAGACTTATGCTCAACAAGTGGTGCTTTGCATGTTGGACACCATCTAGTGGTAAGGAGTTTCACCCAATGCTGTGCTGAAAAGTCAAGATCCAAGCCAGTTCTGTGTACCCATTGTAAGATGGAGGCTCATCATTTTCAAGCAAGAAAAGTTAAAATTATCAGTCAGTTTCAATGACCTCTACATATTTGTATTACCATAGGTCAGGTGAAAGGGTTTTGCGATCCTCTAAGAAAGAAGTCTTGAAAGCAGATGAGGGTGAAGTGAGATGAATGGACAACACAACAACCATGCCCAAGCCAGAATATATCGCACTATAGACAGGCGCCTAACCGATATTTCTAAAGAGGCCAGGCATTGGTATTAGTTATCACTAATATATTTGGCTGCATGTAGTATTTTAGAAGAATATGTTTATAAGTTTCACTTATATCATAGCCTGAATAATTACAGCGACATTTAAAAATTATGATGAGGATTGTTCCTAACACATATAAAAGGGACACAGAAACTGAATGAGGGTCTGATTGTGTCACTCACCATGAAAACAGTGTCTAATTCATGTCATGAACAGTTGTTATTTGTAAATTGGTGTGCAAGTCTGAAAAATACACATTATTCTTCAATTTTCCTTCCAAGAAAACCATAATTACCCATTTTGATATTACAAAGCTACCACGTATATTTGACATTAAAAGTACATGCTAGAAACTTAAATCAGACTAAATACGACCAAAAATTTACACTTAAAGCAATAAGATGTAAGTACGAACCAGATTACAAACAAATTTTGAAATGTTAAGGGAGTAATGGGCCTCTGAACATTGTATTTTAAAACATTATTTTCCCAAAATATCGGAAACTAATTTACATAAAAATACAATATTTTCAGCACTGCTTAATGCTATTGGGATCTGTGTATTTTAGGTGCAAAACACACGACTTAGGAGCATTCTTAAATGACGATATGCAAAAAAAAAGTGGGTTTGGATGGAAACCCATCACACGAAAAGAGATAGGTAGAAACTTTACTGAAACCTTTAAAACGCAAATATCCTAATGTTGTTTTTTATTCCACAAAATTAAATTTACAGTACAAGTTTACCAGAAAGCCATTTTGTTTTTTTGTACATTACAGTTTATTCGAGAAAGAAAAATTAATGTTTTTTTTTGTTTTAAAAAGTTCTGATTCTGTAGACACCAACAAGTATCATTTACTAGTAAATAGTATTAATTGTAATGTGAAAACTTCAGGCATTAATTTTTGTTTTCCATGTATCGCACAGTTTCCAAACCGCAAAGAAATACCTAACAAAGTTATGCACTTTTTTGTTTTCAAATTTTGAAGCATGCGAAACGGTTCGTGGTCAACCAGTTATTTTGGACGTGTTCGCAGATTCATGATGAGACGTGTTCGTGTATGTGCAGATTCACGTAGTGATCATTTTGAACATTTCATGTAATGTTTGCCTACATCACTTAGCAGCATTGTATCAAGCATTGATGACTGTGCCGTGTGTCACAGAAATGCCAAGGAATAAACATGTAACCTTACTGATGTAATACCTTACATTAGGTGCTAGCCGTTTTGAACTACCCCCATGAGGGCAGAACAAGTAAAAAGAAGTCTTGTACGGTAATTTTTATGTAGGCCCTACTTCTTATCAATTGCTACATACATCAATGCTTATGGACTATCAGTACATTTAGCAACATAGGTTTTGCAAACCTTAATTTTCCAAAATTAGGTATTATTTAGTGTTTCACATCACACAGTCTGTACGCCTGTGTCAATTACACAAACCATAAGAAAATTGTGTATTATACAAAAATATATATATGACACCTCGTTTGTACATTAAAAAACAAAGAATGGCATAATTTTGTTAGGTTATTCTTTGTGGATCGGGAATTGTGCCAAACATGACAAACAAAAACTAATGCCTGAAGTTTTAACCCTACAGTTAATTCCCTTTACTAGTAAATGATGCTTGTTGGTATCTACAGAATCAGAACTTTTTGAACAAATACACATTAATTTTCCTTTCTCGAATAAGGTGTCATGTACAAAAAAAAACAAGATGGCTTTCTGGTAAACTTGTACTGTAAAATTCATTTTGTGGAATAAAACACAACATTTGGATATTTGCATTTTAAAGGTTTCAAAGAAGTTTCTACCTATCCCTTTTCGTGTGATGGGTTTCAATCCAAATCCAACTTTTTTTGCATATCGTCATTTAAGAATGCTCCTAAGTCCTGTGTTTTGCACCTAAGATACACAGCATACAGCATAGGCAATAGTGCGTTCAAGTGTGTATTTTGTTGTGTTCCTTGAATTGTTGATGGTGCACATTTAACGTTACCTACATGTTTCTAACTCACAACACTATTGTTTCGGGAACTCTATCGCTATAGCTTCATTTGTGATTTGAAAGAAAACTATGAGTCCTAGACTATTGCAACAAGAGGACCTTTTTTGTTAGACAGGTAACATTACTCAAAAACCATCTTCAGATATTCAAAAATCCAGACGGTAAAAAAGTTATAGGCAATTATAGGGTAGCCACCCCTGCTATTTTCTTAAGGGCTGAATGTATCAACCAACATTCGCTGTTGGTTTGTAGATCCCAATAGCATTAAGCAGTGCTGAAAATATTGTATTTTTATGTAAATTAGTTTCCGATATTTTGGGAAAATACTGTTTTAAAATTGAATGTTCAGAGGCCCATTACTCCCTTAATATTGCGTTTAGGTGAAAAGTGCAAAATATGTTTTCGTCATAGTTTTTCGTGAGGAACACGCAAACGTAGTTTGTCCCCCTATTTAAGAAACACCCTGTATACACAGTTAATAAGTCACGTCTGCTTTACAATTTTGATCCATTTCAATTTATATAGAATTTCAATGCAAGGGGCAAACATATTTTAATATAGACACGTCCACGGGCTCCTTCCATTTCAATCACTAATAAAAATCAGTAGTGGAATAAAACAGTGTTACCTAAAAATTCTCTGACAACAGAACAGAACTTTCAAGGAAGTAGGCCCAGCAACATGGTACAATGACTCACTTGGCCAGAGCTTGCCGCCGTGCATATACCTGTGGAAGGGAAAAAAGATGGAAGAGGGGGGGGGGACAAGAGAATTCAGCGAGAACTGGAACAAGACAAAGAGAACGACTATTTCAGCCATTAAGCAAAGCAGTCACTGAAGCCAACTTAACGCAGTTTAAAGCCGTAGTGCGCCATTGTTGCCACAGTGTCCCCAACACCCATGGTGCATAAGATTGGAAAAGTGCAAGTTTATTTTCATTACTGTAACGCAACCAAATATTTTCAAAATATGTTTTGGAAATGCTATGCAAATTTTGTCAATTGCTACATACAATCAAATTTACGTAACAAACTGCTACACCAAATGTGAAAGGAAAATTTTATCCTGATCACTAAAAACATTTCTGTCAAAAAGGTGCTCCCCTAATTTATGAAACCCTAATGATATGTTTTGTGGTGTCATCGATATCTCATGTGCTGCTTCAACACACATTGCTATTTCGTAAATTATAATGGGCAATCCAGGATGCACAAACATTAATGTGTCAACTACACCCATGGGCGTCACGAAGGGGGGGCATTTCCCCCCCCCCCCACCAGGAACTTGGTGACCCTTACAAAAAAAGGTCACTAATTGTGTTAGGCACTGTGAAAAGGTCTTAATTTGCGTCAAATGCTGCAAAACAATGGTCTGTGTCGTCAGACGCTGCAAAAAGTACGTTTTTGCTTATAATAGATTAGTTTTATGATAAACTTAAATTTCTACATCTTTGCCCCCCTTGAAATAATTCCTGGTGATGCCCATGACTACACCTAAGGGTAATTAATTGTACAGCGGTGTAGTATTTGTAATGCACAGGTTTGTAATTTAACCTCTGTATTTTGAAGTTACTTTTTACAATGTTAAATGGTTTGAGCATTGCAATTAGAAAATAAATACGTAGCAGTGTAAAATCTGTGAGGTGGCAATAGTAATAATAATTTTGTATGGAAAACACACATTTCAGTATCCTATATGGCATAATTAATCTGTTTGAATTTAATGTTGTACAGCATTTTAAAACAGAAACCCTTTGTCCATTTTCTTTCTATTGTCTAAATGCACTTGCTACAAATTGAAAATTTGCCGAGTTAAAATTAAGTGTTAATGTAAAAATTTAAAATTCCACCTCTTTAGAAGACTTGGAAAATATGCTCAGAATAGTTTAATGTTCAACCGTTATTTTCTACTTTTTTCAATAAATGGCTTTCACTTGTGATTGTTCATCTTTTCCATGTTTGTATTGTTCCCCAAGTTCATAACAAGGTAGGAGGTATAAGATACTGGCATGTTTACCGTTTATCAATTTAAGTAACTTATATTCTTACAGCAACACAAAAAATTTTAATCACAACACTTCAAATACCAGTTTTAACTCTCTCTATGGTGGAAAATGCTCATTTCAATTTGGTGTTGGAAACAGGAAACACAGAATGTTCAAAGCGTGAACTAGAATTTGGAAATTACTGCTATAAGCCTTGAGCGCGCGCCCACAGACACACATACACACACTTCCAAAGTTTGTTTCCAAACATGATACAAAGACAATTTGAAATCTGCTCAGTCACCACAGATACCTTCCTCAGTAATGTTATGTTTCTCCAAGAGCTGCTGATAGTTCTGTGCCAATAAGTTAATTTATTCATTAGAAAATCAGGAAAGTTGATTTCCTCTATAGGCCAAATTGTCACTTCCGAATATTTCACTGCAGCATTTAGCCTACAATTTCTGACTTATGCAAGTCAGAAATTTTTTGTAAGACGACATGTACAGCTGTGTGAGGAAATCAGTTTAACTGTATTTAAATGAATCTACAAATGATCTTATAGTCAACTTGATTCCTTAGTAACTGAGTGTCGTCACCTGAACTTAATGACAACTTGCCTAGTGTCACTGATAAGGTGACATTTTTCATGCTGTTAAGTACAAAGTACAATCGCTTCAACATAGTCATATCACACTTAATTTCCAAAGAATTCCCCTGAAGCACAGGCAAAACCTGGAAATTGTCGTTTTGTCAAATTAATGGAACTCGAAATATAAATTTAACACTTCTTTATTTCCTTCTTTACTTCTTAAACTCATTTACAAACTCTTACAATCTCTTTCACAACAAAAATCTGCCATCAACTTACATATATCCCAAAAAACTCTACCCTCACATAGTACCAAAATATAACCACTGAATTTCTTAACACATGTTAAATTTATCCATTGAACACTCTCCCCATAAATTTAAAACTAACCCACACATGTACATAGTTATGAATATAGACCCTTTTGCATGATAACATATACACACTTATTTATGGATAACTACCATGAATTTTTCTACTATACTTTTGTAACCATTCAATACTACAGCTTTAGTGAACATATCAGCTAGCTATGTTCAGTAGGGCAGTACACCCAAACTAATGCCCTCCTCATTGACTTGTTTGCAAATGAACTTAAAGCTGACATCAATATGCTTGAATCTTTTGAACCTACTCTTATTCTTTATCATTTTCTTTGCACTCTGACTATCAACATTCAAATTCACAGTCATTACCTTACCTGTTAGCTCCTTACACAATGAGTTCACAAACATCACTTCCTTCACTCACTCACACGCAACAATAAACTCACTCTCAGCTGTACTCAAGGATACAACAGGTTGCAGTTTTGTGAACCAGGAAATTGGACCTCCTGCATATATAATAATGTATCCTGGGGGGGGGGGAGGGGGGGATGATTAAATATCGCCTTTTATAGGTGCAACGCAAAATTTGCACCTGCGTTGCGTCTGCTTGCACTGAATTGGAATTATATACTCAAGGTATGCCATACAAGAAGCATTTAACTTGCTCTGCACTTGCATTGCGCTGCATCGGTGCAAATAGCAGGTGGCAATATTTAATTGGCCCCTTGATGTGCTTCTTCTGGATACATCACTGACATAGGTTCAGCATCACTGTAAGTATCAAATTTGGCAGGATTATCCTCTGTAGAGTACTGAAGTCCCAGATCTTGTGTACCTTGCAGGTACTGAAAATTCCTTTTGACCTTCTGAACATCTTCAATTGTAGGATTATTGGTTTTTTTCGAAGTCATGTTGACATCATAGGTTATATCCTGTTTTGTTCTGTTGGACAAGTCTAAAAGACTTCCAATTGCTTTTCTATATGGAAACTTTACAATCTCATTTACATTGTCATCCTGTAGGCTTTCACTCATGGGAACTGCAGGAGTTTTCACTGATTCTGAACTGTCCATATTGAATGTTTTCAGCAGTCATGCTATGTAAGATCCTTGATGAAGACTGGTATTTACAACCTCAATGCCAACAAATGTTTCCGGGTTCTCAGTTATTTAAACCTCAAATTCCGTCTTGAGCTTCATTAGAAGTTCATTCATTTGAGTTTCTCCATCATCAACCCAAATTGCTACAAATATATCCCCTTCACGGTTCTTAAAGACTGACTTGTCTGTTGTAAGTTGATGCATTCTATGGTCTTTGAGGAATTCATCAAACCATTTGTTCCAGGCACTGGGTGCCTGTTTCAAACCATGTAAGGATTTTTTAGTTTGATGACAGATCCAGTATTATTTCCAAATCATTCTGGCATAGACATGAAAATGTCCTCTTCTTGTTTGCCGTAAAGAAATTCAGTTTTTATATCAAACTGTGTAGACAACATTCATTGCATTTTCCCATAAGCAATGAACAACCTCCGTGTATTCACAGCTACCACTGAACTGAATATTTCATCACAATCGTAGCCAGCCTTCTGTTCACATCCTCGTAAAACAAGCCTGGCTTTGTATCTATTGTCATCCTTGACCTAGAATACTACCTATCTGCTAGAAAGTATGGTTGGCTTCCATCCCTTTTCAACCCAGCCTTCCACAAGTTCGAAAACCTTGTTTTTTTCAAGTGATGATTTTTCTTCCTGCATGGCAGTTATCCACCCTTCCCTGTCTTGACCAGATATAGCTTCTTGACATGTGAGCATGACATAGTCTTGTAGGTATTGAGGTATTTTCTTCTTCTGCCTTCCAGTAACACTACCATCATTATTTTCAACAATTCCATCAAATTCCTCATTGCTATCAGCTACTATATCATTTAGATTTGGATCAAACCCATGAAAGGGTTCTTCATCCTCATCACATACCAGATGCTGAGTCTTCAGTTCTCTCTCCCCTACGGTCAGGGTTTCAGGAGCTCCTTCACTGTTCTCATTTAGAGTTCCATCCATTTTGACTCCATCAAATGAATTTTGCACCAAAGTCCCCTTAGAGCTGTCAATGAACACTATGTCTCATGACACTTCAATTTACCTCGTCTCCTCATTCCACAGTCTGTATCCATTTGTTGAATAGCCAATCATAACAAGCTTCTTACACCTCTCATCTAGTTTATTTAACTGCTTTAGCTTCTTTGTTCACCAAACAATCTCAGGTTCAATAGGTTAGATTTTTCTCCGAACCACAGTTCTGCATGTGTTGACTCAACTGTAACTGATGGGCTTCTATTCAATAAGTAGGTTGCCGTACCCAAAGCCTCTCCCCACCTTTCTTTCCTCATCCTAGAATCAAATAGAAGAGCTCTTGTTTTTTCCAGCAGTGCTCTGTTGAGTCTCTCTGCCTTTCCATTCAACTATGGAGTTGCCACAGGAGCATAATCTATTAAAATCCCCTTTCCATGACACCAGTCAATAAAATTTCCAGAGTTACACTCAACGCCCCCGTCACATCAAATTTTGTGAGTTTGTAGATTCCATTTGGACTCAGATTGTGCAACACAAGCTTGGGTGGCTTCAAAAACATCTGACTTATTTCTTATCAAAGTGACCATATCAAAATGTGTGCAATCATCCAAGAATGTAACAAAATATTTACATTTGTCCCATGTGATATCAAGAGGTCCACACACATCCGTGTGTATTATCTCCAATGGTCTTATCACCCTGTACCTCTCTTTTCCAAACGGTTTCCTTGTTTGTTTGGACCTTACATAGGTTTTCAAATGGGTTTCATTTGCATCCAATGACAGATGTTCTAATCCAGTCCTCTCTTCCTCTCTACCACTTCGAAGCTCAGTTGGCTCGCATATTCTTTCGGTTAGTTTACGTTAATCATCTTGTGTTGTGTATCTTGCTTTGAAGGTTAACCTTCTCTTCAGTTATCATAGTTTGCTTTGATTTCCTTCCGTTTATTATTCGCGGCAGGCGGATTGTCGATGTGGCATGAGAGAGAGAGAGAGAGAGAGAGAGTCATTAACCTTGGTATGTAATTTGTAATTCTGCAACAATGTTTTTTGACTATTTTGGTGACTTCGTTTGAGTTTGTAATTTAACTTGCCCTGTTTGATTTGTGCATTCTAGCATGCCTGTAAATTGTAAATTAATTTGAATAATACAAGCATAGCATCCGCAAGTGTCGATATTGTTATTCACCTCACAGTTTGGAATTCACCCTGTATTGTTTTAGTGTTTTAATGTGGGTCACGTGTTGTTTGAGTACCCCTCCTCGGGTCAGACCCATTTGAAGAGGGTGTCTGTTGTGTGCCCATCTATGTGGTGCCTTAGGTGGGCACAATTCCTGTGCGGCTCTGCTCAGGTTCGATTCCCGAGTTAGGGTTATGTTTGACCCGTTTTGCTGAATTTTTATCTTGCGGGTGTGCGCCACGCAGTTGATGAGAGGAGCGTTGTTCGTTTCAGGCTGCGTGCTGATATTATTGGTTTTAACATTGGTGATTATGGGTGCTAGTGATTTCGTATTTTGTTTGGAATGCCTCGAACTGCGCCAATATTTACATGAATCTGGTGTGGAGTTTGTGGATAGCGAGGATGTGACTGCACTGTGCATACGAGCCATTGCCTATGTTGATTCACTGCGGGTGGTGGCACTTTGCATTATGCAGGTATGGGGTCCGTTGGGGAAGGTCCGATGACAGCATCGCAAACAGTGTTAAGGGATGGTTGAACATGATCAACGTTCTGCAAATTGTGCAACCGGATGATATGTGGCGTTTTCTTGTTTGAGGTTGATCGCGTGTATTGTAGTCAGCAACTATTTTGGGAGACGTCATACGGGCCGATTGTGGTTACAATGTATATGTTGGAGCACGCTGGTCCCTCTAGTACGTGGTCGCTGATGAAGAAACATTATATTGATAGTTTTCAACGACCCGATGAATCAATGTCTTCATATATTCAGGACGTCAAATTTTTGCCAGAGCTATGAATCTGAAGCGGGCTGAAAGCAAGTTAGTGGGCTCTATCGTTGATCATCTTCTATCAGAGGCTCCTTCACATAGGTTTGTTTGTAGCCGGCCCAATACCTTCTAGGAGCTCCGGGTTTTGGGGCTCGCGATTGAGCGCGTCCAACAATTAGAAGATGAGTTTCATCGCGCCGTGCCTCCAGTGCCAACTAGTAAAGACGAATTAGCGTTGGGTGCTTTGCGCCCTTCGTTAAAATCCTTCCAGCGCGTGCAGGCGCACGTTTCAGCTATGACTGCGGAGTCAAATGCAGAATTGTCCAGTGTATTAGGTGTGTAGTCTGACGGGAGTGTTAGATGTAGTAATTGCGTAGGATTTGGGCATATGTCTATGGCTTGTCCTTTTTATAGTGTATGGCGAAACGCTCATATTTGTTTCAGGTGTAAGAAACCTGGACATTTACGGGCTACGGGTCTGGGAAACTGAGCACTGCGCTCCTTAACCTCTTCTCTGCTATGGTTGTATACATTCGTTCGTTAATTTATTCGCGTCATGTGCTAAAGACCAAAATATTTGTCTGTGCCACTTTATGATTCACTGCTACGGGCGTCTTCACTCCTACACATCTAAACACATTCTACTTACTGCTTCTGGTACTACAGATGTGTGTCTCATTCATTACAGAGTTCATTGGTGTCTTTTGGTTACAATTTTCTTTATTTTACCGTCGCTAGAGTGCGTCGTCATTCAGTCACGCATTCGGGTGTACGAATATGCAGGATCGATTCCAAGATATTAAAGACTATTAATTTTATACCTGTTATTTCAATCTTAGGCATTATTTTGTAGTATCCCCAATAGACTACATTGATATATAAATTGTTACTTGCCTACTCCACAGTTTTCGCGGTACTTTACCACTTACTTTCTTGACATTCTACTGCAATTTTACGAGACTTTTCACGGCTGATTAGGCACGGACTGTGATTAGCAACATGGGTAAATTGCATGTTACATTAGGATTTCAGTTTATTTATGTATATTTTTTTTTAACTCGGGTTTATTTTTGGTGAGCCAATGTATGACATTTCCTCATTTCATGTGTGATTGTTGATCCTATTGACTTCACTCTGCCATGGCATGGAAAAAAATACACAAATGATGAATTACTGGCAATACTGCAAGAAAGTGATGAAGATAATTTGAGCAGCATTTCTTGCACAGATGATGGTTGGGAATCTGATAAGTCGAGACATTCGCCAATACCTCATTTGTCTACATCTCAGGCCATAGCTGACATCAGACGTTTTCCTAGTTGCCTTCAGAAAGCAGTGAAAGTGAAGTCGAGCCAGATGAACCAGCAGTAAAGAGAAAGATTGTTGGACATAATTCGAAAACATCAACAATTTGTGCATTCCATTCATAAATTTGACACCAATTCTGGCAACCAAAGCTGTGTGACAGAGGCAGGAAAATTTGCTGAATTTTTTAACGTATTTCTTTTCAAAAGAGCTGATGGAGCGTATTACAACAGAAACAAACAAATACTTTGATTTTACTATTCAGGAAACCCCGGTTTCTGAGCATTCCCACCTCAAGAAATGGGAGAATACAAACTGGGAAAAAATATATGTATTTTTGTCTGTTTGTATGCTCATGACAAGAATGAAGAAACTCAGCATAAACGAATATTGGTCACAAGATTCTCTCCTAAAAACGCCTGCGTTTGGGGAAATAATGTCCAGAGACAGTTTTCTTCTTTTACTAAGAATGATGCATTTTTCTGACAACAGTGTTTCTCATGACAGACACACGCTCTGTAAAATCTGACTAGTGGTTGACAGTCTTAGCGTGTCGTTCAAATCCTCACTGTTACAAGGGATCATTAGCATTTAAACAATTCATTCCTTCCGAAAGAAGTCGCTTTGGGATCAAAATTTTGTTTTATGAGATTGTGAAACAAGTTTTGTGCTTGATACAATAGTTTATACTGGCGCTGTTTCCGACATAGACGATGTAGGAGCAGATATGGGGAAGTCAGGTAATATTGTGGCAACACTACTGACCCTACTTGCAGAAGGGACATACAATGTTTCTTGACAACTATTATACAAGCTTTACCTTATATGTGTGGCTCCATGAAAGATCCACAAATGCATGCAGAACAGTCAGAAAGCACAGGAAGCAAAAGCCAAAAATGGATGAAAAATTGAAAAGAGGAGAAATGACTTTCAGGATGTCTGAAAATTTGTTAGCACTCAAGTGGTGTAACAAGAGAGAAGTGCTCATGCTGACTACATGCAACAGTAATGAAATGTCGGAAATTCAGCGAAAGACTGGTGACAAAGTGATGCAACCAAACTGTGTAACTGATTACAATGAAAACATGGGAGCTGTTGACCACTCCGATATGGTTATCAGTTGCATCAAGTCTGCACGGAAATCAGTACAGTGGTACTTTTCTGTCACCTCCTGGACTTTGCATAAAATTATGACTGGAGGAAATTTGCCGAATGCAACATTTTAGCTTGGCCTCATTAGACAACTACCTGAAACTTATTCAAAATGGAAACAAATGCCAACAGGGAAAGACGTTCAAGTGAGAAGACTCCAAGTTGCCTAACAGGGGGACACTTTCCAGCTACACTGAAAATGACCACAAAGAAAAGTCCCACAAGAAAATGTGTGGTATGCACAAAAAACAAGAAGCGCAAAGAAACTTGCTATTATTGCAAGTCCTGCAATACTGCATTGTGCGTAACACCATGCTTCAAAATATTTCACACTAAAACCAGCTATTGAGGTAGTAAGTAAAAAGAGGTTGGCCTCATATACAGTAGACTCCCAATTATCCGTGTGCGGATTATCCGCTCAAAATACGTCATTGTAAATAGTTGAAAAATGTTTAAAAATAATTTTTTCTTATTTATAAATAATACATACTGTGTTTACTCGCATGATGTTCACCGTGTTATGCCGGCAACCGTATTTGGAAGGCTTGAAGAAGTTTCAAGTATTTTCAAGCAGGGGAAACAAATAGTTACGTGCATGAATGGATTAGCGGGATTTTTATATTGAATAATCAAGATATCTGTTATTTTTTATTATTTCTGTTTTTGGATTATTAGTGCAAACCCCCTTCTAATTAATGAGAATAGCTGAGAGTCTACTGTATTAAATTGCTAAGTTTTATTGAAGGAATAAATTTGACTTTTTTTCTACAGACATCTAAGAAAGGGTAAAAGTGGATTATCAGCGATTTTGGATTATCCGAGGCATCGGCCCCCTCAATTAGTACCAAAAATCGGGAGTTGACTGTAATTGTATATAGTTAAGATAAAAAATAAACCCATAAAAATCAGAAAAATAGTTAAAAATTAAAAAAAGGAAAAACATAACAATGTCTAACTTTATAAGTGCTGTTCCAAATCCCTGAACAAAAATAATGATATAGGTCGTTTGGGATAAAGTGAGCACCAAAGATTTAACCTTTGAAAAAGATCACTAGCTGTTACTGCATATTAGTCAACATTAACAACAGTTACATTATTGTTTGTATGGTTGGCAGCGAATTGCAGTAAGTAGTTCCGTGTATTTTCCTATTTAAATACGACAATACTAAAATAAAATTAAGTAAATTTTACATAGCTATGATTCATATAATATTAATAAACGTTTTTTGCCAAATGATATAGGTTCCTATCGACTGCACAATTTATCTTAAACGCTCAAGCATTAAGTGACGTGTCCAGAGGGGCAAGACAGTTCCCGCCGTTAAGACGTTACGCGTGGAAAGATACGAATTGGCTGCAAAGAGAAATTTAGCAGGGCTTTTTTGAGTGCTCACCTTATTCCGAACCGCCTATAGCAGTTTTTTTTACAATGTGATGTATATTTGTATTATGTTCAGCTAAACAATAAAAACATAAAACTATTGTTAGTGCAGGTCCAAAGCCCTAATCAAAAACGAGGATAGGTATTTTTAAAAATATATTGTATTCTAATACTGAAAGAAATTGCATGAAAAGGTGGACGTGGCAAAAAAATTAGCTTGGCACAGGTAGGATATTACCTACCTCTTATGATAAGCATAGCACAGCATGAACCTCTCATTTACCAAAGCATGCGAAGAAGGGCAAACACAGTGATTTCTATGCTGCACGTGCTGATTGTTTTGTTGGGTTGTTGTGATATGGTGAGGAGCGCGCTGCGTTAGTCGACACTGGCGCATCACATTCCTTTGTGCGTAGTAGTTTTTTGTCTTGTCTGCTTCAAGACAATCGCTTTATATCCTCCCGGAATTCTGAATTGCTGTTGATGCTGGCGTGCGTGGCCAATGGTGGTGGTGTGCGTTGTTCTTGTTCAGTACTGTTGCAGGTGAAAATTGGAAGATTTTTGTGTTCATTTCGATTTTGGGTTTTGGAAGATCTGGTTGCTGATGTGGTTTTAGGTTTGGTCTTTTTGAGCCACGTTTGTGCAGTGGTGAACGTGCATGCTCATTGGCTAATATTCAAGTTTTCACCCGAGTATATGTGGCCCTTAATATCTAGTGTCAGTCGTGCTTAGCTCCTAACGGTCGAGTAGCTACTGTGGCTTCTTCTGACATTTTGGCGGTGCAGTCTTTGCTAGATGAGTTCAGCAATGTGATTACTCCATGCATCGGTTGCTGTGAGATTCGGCCTTATCGGTTCACTGTTACCGATGATGTACCAGTGCGTGTGCTGTTTTATTCCTATAATCCACCCAAAATGGATATTTGGCATGGTATCGTTGACTAGCTATTGCGCAAGGGCGTGACATCGCAGTCTACCTCGGATTATGCCTGTCTGGCCTTCTTGGTTAAGAAAGCTAACGGAGGGTATCGTTTGGTCACTGACATGAATTAGGTTAAATGTAAGTTTCATATAGACCCATTCCTGGCCCCTACGATTAATTCTGCGCTCTAACACCTAGGCAAGGCTAAGGTCCGAATTCTAGTTTTCATAAGTGCTTGTTGCACTCCGACTGCCGGAAGTTTACTGCTTTTTGTACCCTGTGGGCACAGTTCAAAATTAATCACTTTTCTATGGGGACGTGCTTTGGGGTTCATGCCCTGTCTCATGTGCTCGAACATGTGTGGGCCAATGTTATATTTAAATATGTGTACAACTACAGTGATGATATTATTGTATATAGTGATTCATTCAGTGATCATCAGGATCATTTGTGTGACGTTTTGAGCTGTTTACGAACGGTTGGTCTCACCATCAATCCTTCTAAAGTTACATGGGCCACCTCTTCGGTTCAATTTCTGGGGTACAATGTGTCCGATGGGCAATTGATGATGGATCCTAGCCGAAATGGGCCCATTGTGAATTTCCCATGCCCAAAGAACGTTAAGGGCATGTCTAGGTTTATTGGTATGCTGGACTATTGTGCCCTGTTTGTCCCTCGTTTTGCCAAGCAAGCAGGTCCTCTTAATTGCCTGAAGTGCACGGATAAACCCTTTATTTCGGGTTGATGAGAAAGAGGGCAGCTTTAATGATTTTAAAGCCGGTTATGTCGCGGCTCCGGCAGCTTCACTTTTGGCCAATTTTGATGTTCGCTACACATCAATGCCTCCAGTGCAGCTCTCGGTCAATGGCGAGACGGTAAGGTGTCGCCTGTCGGACCTTGTCCGATTCCGAACGTAAACTTAGCACCTTCTAGAAGGAGGCGCTGGCGTGTGTGTGGGGGACAAGCAAATTCGAGAAGTTCCTTAGTTCTGTAGAGTTTGACCTGTGTACCGACAATCAGGATTTGTTGTTATTGGGTCACTCTAATGATTTTGGAAAACTTGGGCGATGGGCGTTCAAACTGATGAAGTTTGGTTTTGTGGTCACGCACACCTCCGGTGCAAGCAAAGTGGTGGTAGACGCGTTGTCACTGATGTATTGCATAGAGGATTATGATTGTGTTCTGAAGGAATTGTCAACACAGTGTGCTGCCTTCACCACCCATAATTTGTTCTATGTTCGGCTGCTACAGGTCCAGGAAGAGGACCAGGAATGTCGGAATATTGTGAGTTGTATTGAGCATGGAGATGACGTTCCCTATCAAGATACTGATGGGTTACTGTATAGTTTAGGTGGGCATCTGTCTTCTCGTCATCTGTTGGTGCCCCGTTCTTGTCGTCCTGAGTTGCATCACCTAATGTCACGCTTCTCCTTTTGGTGGTCATTCGGGTCGAGAAGGTACATTGAGGAAACATGGCGGTCGTTTCTGTTGGCCGCAGATGGCCAAGGACATTAAGGAATTTGTGCGGCGATAGGACCTTTGCTTAGGGCGAAATCCACATGCAAATCCAATGTCGGTTTCTATTCTGTGTACCAGTTCTTGTTCTGTTGGGAAACCTTAACTGTGACGTGTCTGGGACCGTACTTCGTTCTACCAAGGGTAATTTGTATGCTTTGATAATCCTAGAAGTCTTTAGCAAATTTGTAATTCTAACTGCAATTCGCAATACTAAAGTTCTATTATTGAGTAACATTTGACGGAACAGGTGTGGTCAGTGTTCGGCCTCCTGTGAATTTGGTCACTGATAATGCTTCGTATTTCTGTTCGGTTTCTTTCAAGGACATATTTTTCATATGGTACATTCAGCCTATACTATTCGTGTGGTAACCAAGTCGAGAGTTTCAACCGTAATTTTAAGGCTACGTTGGCTGTCTTACAATATGCACAGCAACTACAATGGGATCAAGACCTGGATCTTGTGAACATGGACTTCAATTCTACAATTCCTGGAGTCACCAAGCATTCTCCGGCCCGTGTTCTGTTGAACTGCGACCTAATTCATCCTCTGCTCAATGACTGGTAGCGTGCTGTCTTCATCTGTGCCTTTGTCAGACCCTCAGCGCGAGCCCCTAAATGCCGAGGCGATGGGGAACCTCGCCGAGGCTCGGGACCATCTGCAGGCACGAGTCAATGCTCAGTGGGTTGCTGCTGATTATGCAGTGGGACGATCCGTTTATTGTTAAGTCTTTCCAGCTTCCTTCCCTGAGCGGGCAGTTGCAGTAGTAAACTTCTTCCCTATGCTGGGCTGTTTCACACAGTGCGTTTCCTTGGCCTCAATACTATATTGTTGGCCGACATTGTTACCAGTCGAATTATCAGGAAGGCTCATGTTTCTCAGTTAAAACATGCTCCTGACCCCCTGAACGAAGATGACGGATGCCATTACAGGTCGACAAGAGCACGTCAATTTCTACTGGGCCGTCCACATTGTGGATCAAAGACCGGATCTTCGAGTTCAGCAATGTGTTGTGCACCGGTGCATGTTTATTTGTGTAGTCTGTGTGTGTGTGTTGGGATTTTGTTGGTCCGTGTTTGGTTTGTGTGCTTTTTGTGTTTTACGTTGTGTTATGGTTTGTGTTTTGGTTATGTGTGTTTGTGGGCCTTATGTGTTTTGTGTTGTGTGTTTGGTGTTCTATGTAATGGCCACACATTTTTTTATTGGCATGCCACTGTTACTGCACCTGATGTAGTCATTATTTGAGAGCTCTTAAGTTGATATGTTTTGCTATGACTGATGTTCATCATACATTTGTGAGATTTAATCAGCCTATGGGTTTTATTGTATAGTGCTACTGTATTGATAGGGTTTATATGTATATATAATTTTCAGGCAGTGTTCTGTATCCATCCCAGTTTTATTATATATGGGCATTGTTATGGATGCCTGTGTAAACGATACTAATCTAGGTGATTTTTCATGTTACAAGTTTTTTATCATTTGTTATTTTATTCGCTACTGTCAAATTTTGTGAAAGACGTATACAATTGTTGCTATGCAGGTAATGCTTGGTTTGGTTGCAACGTGTCCTGTTGTCTGGGTCTTAAAGTCTTCCCTTTCCAGGGCTAATTTGTTATTTCCGAGTCACAACGTTGTTTTTTTGTTTACATGACTGTTCCCGGGGTGCCGGCGGCCATAAGCCATCCATTTTATTCCCTATCCCTAAGTGGCGACTCATTGTGGGATTCTTCATCCCGGCGGCGGGAGTCTGTGTTGTTGACCTTGATGGCTCTGGCGATGCTCGACGGTGGTGCTCTCAGCCTTGGTCTTTCGGACTATGCTACAGACTTTGCACCTGTGTGGTTTATGCCCACTGGAGTAGACCAAAACCCTAATCTGGACCTTTGGGCGGGTTGTTGTACTGGGTCAGCACGCCTTCCTTGGCTATTGTCATGATTCGGCGTATTATGTACCTAATACTTCAAGATCTTTGCACCTTGTGAGCACCCCGGATAACAGCGTGTAAAAAAAACTGAGTACCTATATTGAGAGTGGCCATGCATGAGCCATAGCTATGTCAGACCTTGTTCCTCGTTTGAAGTGTGTGCCTGCCTCCACCAGCCTTTGGCCCAGTTCAGGCGTCTTCAGAATAGTTCGTTGCCTGCCCTTCTCTTGCGCCTCGTTTCCACTCGCCCTACCCCCTCTTCCCTTACCTACACCCAGCCATGATCGTCTCTTCCTCTCTGACACTTTGATGCTCTGTTCGCTTGTAAATTCTTTCGGTACGTTTACGTTAACTATCTTGTGTTGTGTATCTTACTTTGAGGGTTCGCCTTCTCATAAGTTTACATTAGTTTGCTTTGGTTTCCTTCTGTTTAACTATTATTCGCGGCCGACGAATTGTTGACGTGGCATGAGAGAGAGAGAGTGTCATTAATCTTGGTATGTAATTTGTATTTTAACTTGCCCTGTTTGATTCATGCATGCTAGCACGCCTGTAAATTGTAAATTGATTTGAATAATACAAGCATAGTATCTGAGTGAGTCGATATTGTTATTCACCTCATGGTTTGGCATTCACCCTGTGTTGTTTTAGTGCTTTAATGTGGGTCAGGTGTTGTTTGAGTACCCCTCCTCTGGTCGGACCCTTTCGAGGAGGGTAGGGCCTATGTGTTGTGTGCCCCATCTGTGTGGTGCCTTAGGTACCCAGACAAAACCAAAATTTAATGACGTATATGAAACAAGAAACACTAAGACAGTTAAAATTTCCATTCACAATGTGTTTTCAAAATTAATTTCTTAATATTTTTAGACCTGTCGTGACATTTTACCTTCTCAGAGAGTATCAGTAACTGCATCTGCAATAGGCCTACCTGTCTGTTTCGGCAAAGTTGGACAGCATCTGAAAACCATATTGGTTCACCTCTACTTTACAGTAATGTCAAAATAACAGTAAATGTTTAAATGTTGACCCACACATCCACAGCCTGGATCAAAGTGTTGGTTACAGTTAGGCCTATAAAGTATCAGTATGGTATTTGATATTTGCTGTGAATTTCCACCATTGCCTATGCAGCGCAATGGGGTAAAACAAACGCTCGTGTACACAATATTGCCCACACGCTAGGCTCTGTATCACTATGCTTAAGTTTCATGTGCAATTAGCACAAAAATGATGGATCCTAGAGAATTAATTCCAATGGAACTTTTTTGTTATTCAGGTCACAATATTCAATAATTCACCATCAAATGTTATAACATCCTGACGTTATAAATAAAAGTCATACACAATTTAAATGTGACGACCCCTTTTATTTTCTCAAGGGTGGACTACATCACCCGGCGTTTGCTGAATTATTTGTGAGCTGCATTAATATGATGTTATATTCTGAGCATTGTCAGTTTACGTCAACCAGGTTTTGACTAGTATGGGAGTTATAGTTTGTTTTTAAATTTTATTTTGAAAAGTCTATTAGGCCTACTTCGTTAATATTACCGGTACGTAGTTTTGCGCCGAGTGCTTTAAATATTTTCTGCTTTACTTTTCACCAGCTGGAGTTTGGGTGTTTTCTTTTTCCTCTGTGTGTGTATGTGTGTGTCACAGAGAAGGGGGGTGGAGTGATGTGTGTGTGTGTACATGGGTGTGTGCATAAACTACCTTCGGATGATATATGCCAGTTTTCCGAGTGATGCTGTGAGGAACTTATTCCTTGTAAGGGCCATATGCCGGTTCTGCTAAGAAAAGGTTCCTATATTCATATTCCACAGGCTATTCTGAGTTCATAAATATATAGAACATTATAGCCTATTTCTAGCCGGCCCTCACTTTGCTGTTTTAGAGATCAAGTGAGAATGAATGACAGGATGCATTGCAGTATTCTTATGCTAAATCGGCACACAAGGTGAACAGGGTTTGATTCTCAGCAGTGTCGACCTGAATTTTTGCATGTGAATTGTACTGGACGATGTCTGCACTAGTAGGATTGGCCTACATAAAATTTAATAATTTAGGTTACCATACTGTAAAATGCTAATAAATTCCTGACGGCACTATGGTCTCAGTTAATCTAAGCCTATATAATTTTTAATCTTTTTGCTTTGTTTTAAAATTGTTTTTAGTTGAATTTTTTTTTTCTGTGAAACAGTGGCAAAACTATTTTTGTTTAAAGGCAAAATATAAGTTTTGGGAATGATGTCATGTTATAAACGAAAATGAACAATACTCGTTATCGAATGACCGTAACTTATCTTTAAAAATACCATACATGGAAGGTCGGAAATTATCATCATGTAAGTTATTCCACTCACCTCAATAGCTTGACCGAGTTCCAAATCAAAAGTAACAATACATATGCAATGGATCCAAACAGAGAATTTATCCCAAGGCAAAACTGAGGAAATTTTACTATCGTAATCCTCATCCCTAAATCCTACATAATCGTTTCCTGACTCATTTCCTGCAGCCATTTAAGATTTCTAAGTTAAAAGTGCAACAGCATCATAACAATTTTACTGTCACATGTCCATCTTCTACAAATTCTCTGCTGTGTTTAGAAAGTCTAACCAAATGCTGTAAATAGGAATACCGGACACTCCGTAGCCATAATGGAAACAACTGCGTTCAGCGCTCCTGTCGGACAGTGGTGTAAAACTTCGCCTTTGTCTGATTTGTTTACATGGTAAGACAGCAATTATTTTGTGGAAAAATATTAATTACTCTGATTGAAATGGATCCGCAACATTATCCGGCATACTGAACACGTGGAAGGTTTTGCGCTATGTATGGATGCAGTAGTTAAGAGTTCAGAAGGATGCCAAGTCATTTTTTCTTTTCCGAATTCTGACATGTAGGGGGCACAATGAAACAGTGCTTGTTGCCGCCATATTTGAAATTATAGACTGGTGGCACTGGTGGTGGTTGGAAGTGATACTACAACCAAATACGGTAGAGAACAATACCGGACACGGAGGCGTTTTTTCTGCGAAAACCGACAGCAGCGCTCCGGGTGGCAGAGGGTAGTGGTGCGTTTGTTTACCGTATGCTGTATGCTGTAAAAGCCCTACTTGCTGTCGAATTTTCAGTAATTGTGTTACAATTTTTGCGTTGACGCTTGAAATATTATCATATGATATTAATGGAAGAATAGAACTTCGATGCCGACCATGGTTGATCTGTGATATGAGGTATATTTAGTTGTATGAACTGTTTTATGCAGAAGGATTCCCGCTCACGCTTCCAGCCAGCTTCCAGCTGATTCAGCCATGTAAGTACGAGTTATTTTTAAGTTCTGTTCGTACTTTCAATATTTTAGCAAAATGTAAGCATAATAATTTAACTCAAAGAATAAATGTGTCGTGGCAGTTCGATATTTCCTTATCGTATTCATAATCAAAAAATAATTTAATGTCCTTGAATTTTTGGTGGTTGTAGATTAACAGTACATAACGTGAATTTGTGTTATAATTATTACGTATGGGGTTATGCAGTGTATTAGATGTTTACTCAGTTGGAATAATTGTGGCTGCTTTGCTTAAAATTTCGCCAGTACGTAGGCTATTTTTAATTTATTTATTGTAGCGCAAATATACTTCATGTTTACTGACAAACAAGCTGAGCAGCACATTGGCTTCCAAATTATGGAAAGTAAGATAATATTTTAAGGATAAACATTTCGGCTTGGAGGCCACGTAGGGTGGACTGGGACTGAACCCAGTAATTAGCTTAAATATCACTAGGCCCTTTTTTTTATTTTATTTATTTATTTAGCATCCATAGTAACATTACATAATGTTGTCAAACATTCTTCAGGATGACTTATGGGGCGAGCAAGTGAAGTGTGTTACAAGTAAAGGTAAAAGAGCGCTGGCCCTGCTGGGAAGGGTGTTAAGGAGCACAGAAAATAAAGTGAAAGAAAAGGGATACAAAACAATGGTGAGGCCCATTTTGGAGTATGCGGCGGCGGTCTGGGACCCGTACGTGGGAAGGGAAGTGGTAGAGATAGAAAAGGTGCAGAGAAGGGCTGCTAGGTGGGTCACAAATAAGTGGTGGACACAGGGGGAGAGAGAGGAGGATTTCAGACCATCAGTAATGGTGAGAGGACTGGGGTGGGGCACACTGCAGGAGAGGAGGAGAGTGGAGCGGCTGGTAAGGGTGTTTAAAGTTGTGAGGTGGGTGGGTGGGCGGGCACAACTGAGTGACAAGATACAGAGAGGTATATTAAGGGGATGGGGTGATCATGAGTGGAAGATACAGAGGGTGGGGAAGAGGACAGAGAGAGGAAAAACACTAGTATGATGGAGAGAACGGTGAAGGAGTGGAATGAATTTGCGAGGGATGTGGTTGAGGTGACGGGAGCGAGGGAGTTTAGGAAAAGGTTGATGGGGTCGGAAAATCGAGAAGAGGCAGGTTAAGCAAATCCTTGCCACAGGGCTGAGGCCCAATTGCAAGAAGAAAAATTACAAAAAAATAAATAAAATTGGTAACTGAATCTTAAAAATTCTGAATATGTAAGTATTTGTTTTTGGAAATATTCCTCTCCTTACTGTGTCTAATAACTTGTTCTACTGAATTTGTTGCATTTTTTTATTAATATAATATTTTAAAAATTCACACAAGACTAGATGATTTATTTCTCCTTAAACATTATCTTCTTTTTGTATTTTTATTTGATTTTTTTTTTTATAATTTTACTTGTATTGATTCTATTTTTGTTAACTTTCCTGTTACTCCTGTGTAGGGCCCATTCAGTAGTTTAACCTACCCTAATTTATTTATTTATTATTTTGGACTGGGGAGCTGCAGTACAGTAGCCAAAAAGTGACCTGTTACATTTCTGTGCAAGGATTGATCGTATTAAGTAGGTCCATTATAATTACTGTAATCTTGTATTCATTATGTTTATACTGTTGTTTATCGTTTGAACTTTTCCTAGCATATTGTGTTAAGATTTGTTTATCATATAAATGAGAATTTGTTTTGGTTTTTTTTTTTCTAGATGCAAGAAGTGGATAGACCTATACTAGACAAAGTGAAATGATATGATAGGCATATGCTGTAATGTGACAAACCATAAGACATGAACCATTCATTTCAAGGAAATATATTTCAGATGGTACCGTATCTGAGGAATAAATCACAGGGGTATGTGTTAACCTACCTTATTAAAAGAGAGTTAACAATTTAGTTTTCTTTTTTTTCCGAACAAGGTATTTTGTGGTAAGTGTAAAGGCCTGCAAGATAAGACATGGTTGGGGTAAATATTAAGAATAGCTATTTATCGTGAGATTTAGTTTACAAATAAAAAATGTTTCTGTAACAGTTCGATAGGCCTATAGCCCTACTTAAAAATAATATTGTTACAAGTTTGAGAGCACAAACTTTATATGTGGGCAATTCCCATGAGTTCTTTGGGATAGAGGTCTTATAATTACAAATAAAAGAGTTAAATTAAGTACTGGATTTAATAGCTCACAAAGCTACGAAATACACAAAACAGTAATCAACTAGAACTCTCACAACACAATTAGTTATGCACACAATTACTC
>PNEQ01011947.1:0-27411 GCA_003012365.1 Medauroidea extradentata | reverse complement strand
GCACAATAAGCTGAAACGCAACACCCATACTGCCGGAGGACTGCAATGAAGAGAGGTGAGGTAGACTACTAGCAGCTACTAGAAGACTACTGCAGAAATTACGAGACTCTCCATGACTACACTGCGAAACAAGGAACACCACCGCATCACTGAGCACAGTTATCAGTTAGACATGATGTCTCACAACAGCTCGAGAATGTTATTGAATAGAAATGTATACAAAATAATAAATTATCTCAATAAAATTCTAAAAAATATATTATGTTGTATTTTATTGTGAAAACATGTTTCCCAAAAGCAAAATTAATGAGTTCTTTACTGTAAGTGTCAGGAAAAGGTAGAGTTAGTGCATGGTTAGGTGACAAAATGCTACGTTAATATAAGTTGACTGGTACAAAATACTCCATATTTTGGTACAATGGTATTGTTATTTTCCTACTCCAACATAAGGTCGGTGTATAGTAGTATAAATAAAATCGTATAACTGAAGAACCATCGGCCAAAAACAACTAAACATGTTTTAATTAGTTCAAAAAGTACGTACACATAACATAAAGTAAAATATTTCAGGGCCTAAACAGATAGTTATGAGCACCGACACCAGGGTAAAAGTAGTTCCGACGCCTATGGAAAAACATCAGGTTTTTAATTGCAGAAAATAGTTACAATAGAAGATTAAGGAAAACAGTATTTCCAACATCTAGATACAGACAAAACATTAAATAAAAAACATATACAATTACTTACAGACAAGAAAAATACTTAAACCAACGTACGAAAAGTTTCTGTGCTTTACTAGAAATCGTATACCAAAGTTCAACATAGAAGAAAATGTCTCAAACCAAATATGTAAAATGAAAAACAGTCTTTAAAGGTCTAACACAGAAAAACCAACATGCAATATCCTAGAGGGAAGGAGAGAGAGAGGGAGAGAACACGAGAGAATAAGAGAGCATGAGAGAGAGGGAGAGAGATAATAAAAGAGAAAGGGAGGGAGACAGGAAGAGAGAGGGAGGGAGAGAGGGTGGGAGAGAGAGAAAAAAGTTTAATGTACATAAAACACTTATACGAAAGGGAAAAATATTTAAAGAACAGAAATATAACATATAAAAAGTTGAACACAAAACAAATTGACCATTCCTTCTACACATAAAAAAATACTATCATGCATTTCGAGGTGAAACTTACATATACGAAATTAACATCATAAATGTTAATAAATTTTAAAAAAATGAGAAACTAACTTACAGAACAGGTACAGGACAAAAATATAAATTCCAAGAAGTCGAGCACCTGTAAAAGCTAAAACATGATAAAAAAATACTTAAAATTTCTAAAACTGGTTAAAAAAATACTATTGGTCATACAAACAAAGGAAAAAAGTATTAGGTTAAAGGAAAAAAAAACTTGGAAATGGAGACGGACTAAACCAGTAGTACAAACAACACTAATGCTATCAAGCAGACGACACTGGAACCAAGACGATTGGTATAGCTACTAGCTCCCCTGGTGGAAAGACTCAGCACCAAAGTCTTAATAATCAACGCCATCTAGGAGACTACCAGTAACTACTGGCAGACCTACCTATAGGACAGCTATAAAACTAATTAAAAAAAAAAAGAAGATGGAGGGTGGAGCTAATGAGGGTTGCTAGGTATTAAGAAAACGGACACTAACCAAGATAGTGGGTAAACCATATACTAATATATACGAGACACATACTGAACAGATCCGGTGATCCGGCTCCTAGGCTCCTGCAATAGAACCGGCATTACTACACTACTAACTTTAAATACAAGTCACCGTGATTCATGTGTATCGAATTTGATGTAATTTGTATAACTGATTCCTTTTAATATATCATCTGATCAAGAAATTTTCACATAGCCACCAATGTGAAAATATGAACAAGCTTTGAAAAAATTCACCACAGTACTTTTACTTTATTTAGTAATAAACTATAGCAAGTTTTAATAAACTCTGAAAAAAATTGTTCCTTAATAAGGAACAATTTTAAAAATCTCCAAATAGCTACCGTTACGATAAAATGATTCTGACAAGAATAAAACGGGCGAAGCTCAAGTCACCTTATTACGTACTATATGTGTACCGAGTTTGATGATATTCTGAAACTGGATAGGGATATCTCGCGTAATAAGAAGGTTTTCATATGTCTGCCAATTAAATAACAGTTGCATGGCATGAACAAAATATATGTGAGTCTCTGCAGTTTACTGAGAACTGTCTGTGTATCATGATGAAATTCTGAAAAATGGTTCCTCAAACATTGCGTGTAATAAAATAAGATCTCATATGGCCGCATTCATATTATTGACTACAAACAAGACATGGCATAAATGCCACATTCACTAACAAAGTTGTGTACTACGAACTGAGCCATAACCTCTCATTTAGAGTGTAATGTTTAACCTATTGGCAACTCTCGTTAAGTTATTATTTTTTAATGCAGGGGATTTTTAATTTCGTAACCATGAATTTTTAACACTAACAGCATATTTTTTACTGACACGTACAGCACTTGCTAACTTGAACAACGAGCTTAAATAGAACATTGCACAACTATAAAAAACGCCTTAGCATGTGTTTATTAGGTCTATAAAAATCTATCTTCGAAAGGCATTTTAAATGGAAATTTTTCAAGGTGGTCTGAAGAAAGTTCATAGTTTTTCAAATGCGATAGTTAGTTTTGAAAATTTCCTAATGTAAATAATTTAGTTTCCGAATTAAGTGCAGTATTTTGTTGGATGATATGGGATGTTCGTGCAAGTGTATTGATGCCACGAACACTAATTATATCGTTAATTCATTTTTGTTTAACGAAAAAAAAATCACAATATTGTATTGTATACGTAATTTTTATAATGTGTATTGCGTAGTAAACATCTTGAACTTTAATTATGTTTGTACGAAGTAGTCAAATCTTTTTAAGTGTTTATGAAAATTATTACATGATAATAATTTTAAATGTACCATAAACTTGGCGTACTTTACAATAGTGTGAATAACTTTGGGCCAAAATAAAATCAAAATAAAATACCCAACCATGACCCGATGTTCCTTCTTCAAATGTCTTACAAACTATTATATTTGTGAAGTGAAGTTACCCATTCTGTTGCGAGGTATCCCCACCATTCGCAGAATGTGTAATTTTAACCATACTACCAAAAGAAATAGACTTATTAGATCATTTTACTGTGTGTGAGTATATGTGTCTGTGTGTATATGAGTCTGTGTGTATGTATGTGTCTGTGTATTAATGGGTGAGTGTGTGTACCATAAAAAAACTTAAACCCGTGAACTGAATTTAATCAAACTTCGTACACATATAGTACTAAGTATGTTGATTTGACTTTTGGGTACTTCATTCATACCCTTGTCATACTTTTTATGATGACCCTATTAACTTGTTTGGTACACATGAAGAAATAAGAAGAACAATTTCCTAAAATTGTATCAAACCATGTACCCGTTTAGTACTAAAGAAGGTAAACTTACTTTAATGTTGTTCGTAAATGCTATAACTTATTTAAAAATCTGCACCCTCTCTTTCGAAGATTTTAGAAGATGACTGAATAAATTTTAATTTATGTGCTTCAAGATCTACTAAATCGATTATAAGCAAAGCTATGCACTTTATCATCCAAGCTTTGATAAACTAGTCTTTATTGTTGTAAATCTACCATCTAAGAAGAGTGCATGACAATAAATTGAATTATAATTTCATATAATTTGATCTCCAAGATCAGTTTTAAATTTAGGGTTAATTTTCGCCCACTCTGAGGAAACAAGGTTTTAGTTTTGCAAGTAATTTCCTTTTCAATACCTTAATATGCAATTGTGACCGAACGTGAGTAACATGAAAACACTTGCACAGGCATCTCCTACCGTCCACTAAATTACCTCGACTAATTTTAAGGACATACAGTGTACAGAATATATAAATAAATATATGTTACCGGTATTTGCGACAGGTGAATGTGTAACATGTGATGACAATATGTACATAAACTCATGTCCAGAAACACATTGTTTACACATGAGGAGAAAGTATATGCACGTAGGCAACACAGTGCAGATTTCGTGGTGAATAGTACAGAAGTAGTATTCATCGCATAGTTACAGTTGTGTAGGAATGGAACCGTAATACTGCCCTACTAAGGGAGACCGAGAGGTCACATTTTACAGGAGAGAAAAAAGTTTGTTTTTTCTTAACACATTTTCACTTTCGAAAATGATTTCAATATTTTGCATTTATTATGACATTTAAGTATTTGAAATATATTTGGTATTGCTTTTTGACATCTTTCTTCAAAACAACAACTTGAGGCTTATTCTCATTATTAGGCTAAATTTTGGTTTGAGAAATACTTTTTTTTTTTTTTTTTTACACAGGCAACGACTGGTTATAAGCCGTTTATCCTTTGCGAAAATATTTGTGTTGGTACAAACTAATTTAATATAATATATATATATATATATATATATATATATATATATTACAAATTTGGAGTTACGGTGGTCAGGGGACACTAAACAAGAAATTCATTTCGTACGACAAAAATATTGAAAATTTTCGCATCAGTCCCAGCTTTCAAATAAAATTACATCTCTATGAAACTAGATTGTGCTTCCACCTCATCTTAATTTTCATTGCAAGAAGCATAAACATTTATTCATCGCATATTATCGCTAAACATCATAATAAATGCTGATTTGTCTAAATAGACACGCGCCGAAAATTTCAAAACAGCACAATTTTGGACAATTATGTGTACTCTGAAAGATTTTTGGTAAAATTTGTTAACAACGCTGTACGTTAGAATTCCAACGTTTATTTATTTTATTTTTAATTTTACAACCTTTATCTTCCGTTGATATAAAACATGAAATTATTATTTATTTCTGCCCGTGAGTAATGTTGTCCTTGTTTAGGTAAGAGGGAGTTAAGACAAAAAAAACTTTGTTTAAAGATAAAAATACAAAATTGTAACATGACAAATGTTCGGCAAGGTAACCAAACAAAGGGTATTTCTCGAGAAAATGAATTTAACGAAGGTTCAGAAGGCCAGGTAAACACTGACACAAGAAGTCAGTAAATATTTTATTGCTGGAAAAATAACTGTTTTCGAGAGAGTCTCAGCTATAAAAAAAAAAACTCCGGTGTCGTAGTTGATATATAAGCCGTAGTGTCCAAGAACATAACGGAATCTTGTAAAAGAGCAGCAGTATATCTCGGTCACACGCCGGGAGAGAGGAAGACAGGGCGACGAAATATACGACGTGACGCGGACTCGCCTGGGTCTGTGTAACCCTGCCATGCTCCTATCATCTTTAGAGGGTTGGGGGGGAAGGGGTGGAGGGAAGCACGTCTCCAGCAGGTGCCAGTGACGCACATAAAAGAGCAAGACTCCTTCGCAACGTCTTTCGAAGAATCGGGTTTCCAGGAGAATGTCAGGCACTGTAAGTTTCCGTGAGAAGGGCAAGCAACAGTTACGGCTTTTGAGACTGGAAGGCACTGAAATTCAAAATGGACTAAGTGCCAAAAACCTACCTCCAAGGAAAAGTAGAAAAACGTAGAAAACACATACCCTCACATATTCAATCAGAATATCATAGCTTAGTTTTAAGAATAGAGCATGCTGACATTGTTGACTATAAAAACGTAAAACTTATACAGATTTTCAAAATTATGTAAATATTTAAAACTGAAGGTAAGTAGAAAGTTCTAGGTGCCATAACCACGGCACTTATCGCCTTTTGAACTTCACTTGTCATGGCACTTGTTTCCTTTGGAATATCATTATACATACCACTTAGTTCCTTTTCAATATCATTACACAACACACTTATGCTATCTCGAATATCACTAGCCATGACACTTAGTACATTTTAATGAAAATCCTATAGAATTAATGGCATTACCTTTCGTATCTTTTGAAGATCGTATGGTATGGAATACAGACCATGTTGATGGAATAATCGTGACAATATGTATTCTGGTACTTGGTCCGTTTTTAATTTCTACTATCTCTCTCTCTCTCTCTCTATATATATATATATATATATATATATATATATATATATATATATATACATATATATACATATATACATATATACATATACATATATACATACACGCACATATGCATGCATACACGATGAGTTGAGATTATGGTATGTCGCGAAAATGTTTTGTGCCAACATACCCTAGAAAACGCTGTAGTTTCCTGCAAGATATTAAATTATTTGTAGGGTCCGGTAGTTTTCGCGAAAAGATTTTTGCCCCACTTTGTTTCAGTGTCTTACGTGCACACCTGCAGTTCAACTTCATGGCTACTGACAGAGTGTTTTTGTGAAGAGTCGTTATTCATTTGACTGTGCCAATCAGTACACGGATAACTGTCACACATCACGTCTGTGATTTGCGGGTTTAACCTCCACACGCTGGGTGTTACGGCATCCAATCACTGACCACATAGCAGAGATGCAGTTGCGCACGTAAGGCACTGAAACAAAATGTTGCAAAATTCTTTTCGCGAAAATTACCGGGTTCTAATTATTTGGTGACATACTACTCAGCCAAATAGGGTAACAGTTCCAAGTACAAACTAACGCCAGTGACCTTCCGGTAAGCTGAACGTGTGTTGGAATCCAGCAAACAGTCAAGCTTTCTCGCGACAAACCATCATCTCTAACGATGAGTAACGGCAGTGTGTGTTAATTGTTAATATTGCGATTTGGTAGGTTATAAAAAAATAAGTCGAAAATCTGTTGTCAATTCGGCCGTAACGTGAACACAGAGGGAGGACATGTGCTCTGCCTTGAATACCACCTGTAAAAATAATTTTTAAAAATAAAAACATAAAACCACAGTTGAACCTAATATTTAAACACTACTCAGAGTGACAACGTTTTTATATAAAAATTAAAGTATTTAAATGTTGAACTCTGCATTCACGGCATTATTACTCCAATAGTATTAACTTTACGTACGAAATCAAAACGCATTTTGCACTCAGTTTTTAACAAGCTATTACAACACGAATTGAACGCTCTCAGCCTGTATAAACCCTCATAGGTAGAGCCACTAATTTTTTACAAAAATTATTTAGCATTAACTTGTCTCAACGCCTTACGTGCAGATTTGCAATTCTGCTACATGGCCAGCGATTCAGTGTTTTAACTGTCACTTGCCTTTGGATTCTATCCTGAAATCACAGAAGTGTGATGTCGTAACTTCGTTCCGATTGGCACAGTCATATGAGTGACGCCTCTGCACAAAGGCACATTGCCAATAACCATAAATCACAGCTGGAGATGTGCACGTAAGGCTTTGAAACAAAGTGGTGCGAAATTCTTGTCACCAAAATTCATATGGGCAACATTTAGGGCATTCTTATCACAATAAGTGAAGCTAATGAAAACTAAATCAAGAGAGATAAATGATAAAACTTGTTACTGTCAAATTATACACAAATAAAGATCACATAAACTCACTGTAATATTACAACTTCCACTATTTATGATATACTGATTGAGACATATCCGGCAGTTATTGACTGTCCTGCCGATAATTTCAGTGTGTAGGAACAGCATAGACACAATGGAAATTTAAGGTACCGATGGAGATCTACCATGACCTGCTATGTCATTAAATTTTCAATGGAGGAAGGGATATTAAATATGTGTTCATTTAAAAAGGAATTATTTCTGTACTATCCTTAAATATTAAATATCTCTTGAATCTCACTTTGTTATGATTTCATAAGCTTTCCTTATCAGGGAGGTCTTACTACCCTCACTCTGTACATCTTTCACGCGTATCCATATATTTTTCGTTCAATAAAGTAAAGGTACGAAAATAAAAGTTATATTCTTAAAACTCAAACAGTATCATCATTTCTCTCCACCACATCACAGCCATACTTTCGTATGTTCGGAAACTCAGTCGATATACATGATAAAATTTATCTTGGGACACTGTAATAAGATAGCTCTATATAAAAAACCAGCAGGAAAGTACTTGATATAATTTGATGCAAGTTGAAGAGTTCAACACCTGGAGGTCAATGCAGAGCGAGCACGTCTGTATTGCAGGTTGCATTGGAAGTAGGCGTAAGACAATTTGGAGGTGTTCAGTTTCTACAAAACTAATAAGAACACTAAAATCTGTTGTACAGGTAATATACAGAATATGTCATGTTTGTATGTTTCAGAATTACTAATATCAAGGCAATAAATAAATATTTTTTAAATCCATGGAATTTTGGAGGGTGAAATACGTTTCACTTTTGTGGAAATTTCCTGAAATAAAATTGGAATAAGTTGGCTTAAGTTTGCGGTAATTATATAACTGTGTCAAGGCTGTAAATTATTTCCAGTATAGGAGGTTCGGGATAAAGCGAGCACTCAAAGTTCAGTGACTTGCGCCTAGAGGCTAGGAGGAGGCTTAACGCGCATGTTGCTTTCCGTACTTCTAGGCATTGAACGCACACTGCTATGGCGGCCGCCCTAAAGGCTGTGCCTACCAAGTTTACAGGCACAAAGCTTTAACTAAGAATACAATTTTGAAACCATTTTCATATAAGTCTTATAGACTGATTTTAAAGGCAGGCCTTTCACTAAAACTAAAAATCTGGACGAATGTTGACAATTGAGAGACCTCGTTAAATTTTAATTTTCAGTATTGATACGTAACATATAAATTTGTTATATAGTCTGGTCATAAAACTTATGAGCAAATATGTTCTTCTCAGAAGCCAATTGATAATGGACGTTGCCCAGTACAAGTATAGGATTGAAAACTGTTGCAAGTCGAATATGCGAAATTCTTGAGCTTCTAACTGTCAAAGACTTCCAGAATAATGATACTGTAACTATTATAACTATTGTAATCATTGCCATCATCATTGTTGTTTTTTTTTTTTAACACCCGATGCTCAAAGAGGGGTGTTATAAGTTTAACGTGTGTATCTGTGTGTCTATGTATCTGTGTGTCTGTCTGTAGCATCATAGCCCTTAAACGAATCAACATATTTTTATTTAGTTTTTTTCGTCTGTAAGTTGACTTCGTCGGAGTGTTCTTAGCTATAATTCAATGAAATCTGTTCAGCCGTTCGAAGATCGTCAGCTATTTTTTAGTTGTTGAAGGGACGTGAGCAACTTCTCCTGGTCTGATCGATTCGAAATGTAGTATCCTGTGACTTCACTGTTGCTGCAGCATCCTCTGGAATCCGTAGTATATCCAACTTCTCACCAACTTACAATCGATTTTTTTAAATTTAAATTTAAGTTTTACTTGTTTTTATTGTTGTCACCAAGTAGCTTACTGCTGATGTTGTTTTACGTATCTTTCAACAACAGCACTTCCAACATTTCACGTAATAATTGATAAACGAGCGATTCCATTAATTTCAGGGTTCATACATTTTCCTACCTTTTGTGTTACGTAATAAGTATACACGTATTGACACAACGTCAATAATAAATTAAACCTAACGTAGTTATAAAAATCTTTTTTTACTCACTTGCAATGTGTGAAAAGCGTTCAGTTAAATCTGACTTTGCAAACTTGTTACAACAAAATAATTTTATTTGCAATGTATGTACATCATTTATATAATTTGTGACGACATATACTCTTCAATGAAATGTAAAATTGGTCTTGAATGTGACCTGGCCACGCATGTATTCTGTTCCGTAAAAATAGGGCACGTAGTTAATAGATTATTAAAAAATTCTTACATATATGCTTTCGACGGGCATGTAACATTGTTATTACCAAAATCTCTTTCGTCTTTGTTAAAACAATAACGGCTTCAATACAAAAAATCCTGAAAGTTAAGTCAACATTATGTATAATTTTTTGTAAGTTACATGTAGACATTTAGTGTCCACCTCATTTTGTTCTTTCGGAGATCAAAGCCTCCATTTTGGATAATATTTTCGTTATAAATGCAACTTGCCGTGAAATTTTTAACATCTGCATAGTTACATATGTATCAAGGACACTGTTTAGTGTTATTTGTAATAATATAAGAATTGGTAAGGAAATACTGGAATCATAAATACTGGAGAAAGCTGACAATTCTCAGAAAAATGACCTTAAATGTATCAGAGACATGCGAATATATTAATACTAGCTGCTCCTTTGCGGCTTCGCCCGCGTGTACTATAGACAAGAATAACTAACTTTTAATTACGTATTAATTTATGGTGTTACTATAATCTCTGTATATCTTTAAAACAACAAATACAAACAGCTTCATCCAGTCCACTTCGTTTAGCGTACTTTAATTGCAGAACATCTTTGTTATTAATTCATCTTTATTTCACTACAAAATAGCTGCCCGGCTACGGCTTTGCCTGCGTGAAATTATATAATGTAAACAGTAACTCTGGATAAAACATGTGATGAAGGCAGTAATTACACAGCTAGCGTACTCAATAACAGTGAGTTATAAATTGTCTTAGCTCAGTGTAAAGAGCGCAAAGCAATATGCTCGTATTATATCATAGTATTTATTAATTCCCATCGCAAAGTCTTGCACGGGATACGAACCCGTAACCCCACCCCTCTTACATCACACACTTTGTACAATACCTGAGTGAATGCTTAAAGGCAGGCTGTGATAATGGACGACTTGAAAAGAGGCGGAGCTTCAGTCAGGTGTGGGATACAATTTCTACCTCCATGGATACCGCAACCGAACATAACCTTCATTTCGGTGTTTGGCTTCACGTGTCCCGGATGAGATGTATGCCAAGAAAATTGATTATTTGTTTGGAATTTGCCGCATTTTCAGGTAAACATTAATCTTATACATTTGCGTATCTTAACCATGATATTGAAACTAATATTTTTTACCCTTGCGTGCAAGTCTATGAGCGTACAAAATTTTTGAATTCTGCCATCACCAACCAACAAATCAGCATGTTTGTAAACAAGCTTTGTTTCCCACAGTACTCTCCCCTTGCGGTGTGACGTCAGAGGCGTGTACCTCAAGTCGTCCATTCTTTCGTATGTACAGGCTACAGTCCAAAGATATTTTATTAATGAGTAGGTTGGTAAAAAGAAACAACTGTTCAATTATTTCTGCAAAACCACTCTCTTTTTTCGGGAGACCGTAACATTTTACTGCTTTTCACATCCTTAATTTTCGAATTTCATAAAATTCTGAATTTGAGTTGTAGATATTTACACAAGCTTCATTCTTATCAAAATTCGTCTCGATATCTGAACGGGTATAAGCGGTACAGATGACTATTTGAAAATACATTTTTTTTTTTTAACTTTTAATGACCAATTTCGAAAAACCCTAAAATTACTTTTTATATTTATGTAAGACTTATTTTAAAGCAAAAGCCATTTCAATATTGTCACTGGTTTAGGAGATAATTAATTAAACACACGTTTTGCTTTTTTAAGAGCTTTCAAGGATGAATTTCGAAAAATTCTAAAAGTTCTTTTTAGATATTTACTTAAGCATAATTTTAAAGGAAAAAAACCACCTGACTATTTAAAACGGATTAGAAGAAATCACGGATTAATGAAAAATACATTTTACGGCTATTCTCCCCCTTAATTTTCGAATTTTACAAAATCGAAAAATTCGCAAATATGCATTTGTTTGGGCAAAATGTTGAAGTTAAAAACATTATGATAGCTTTCCCGTTTAATGAGGTATCAGGGATTATTTGAAAACACATTTCACCCCTTTCCACCCCCTTAACCATCGAATTTCGAAAAATCCATCCTTAGTTGGTGCTTACGGGGCAAGAGGTAGCTGCCCTCAAAATTTTATGGTTCTAGGTCCAGCGGTTTGGGCTGTGCGTTGATGAGTGAGTGAGTGAGTGAGTGAGTGAGTGTGTCAGTCAGGACACTTCATTTTATATATTATGATTAAAGGGAAATTTATAATTAGTCAAAAATTTCACATAAACGCACGCCTTGAAAGACATACGAACCAAAGACTGTTCGCTTCTTAGGATAGTATTAATACTACGACTTGGAAGTCAGAAAAAAACCTTTCAAAATTATTAAAACATAAAATAATTATACTTCCTTGTTAAAGCCGTGTTATTTAATACAATTGAAACACAAAAACCAAAACTAATATTTCCATCAGATTCAGCGTTCCAAGAAACGAAAAATGGCTTTGGTAATAAAAAATATTGTCATCACAAATCATCACAAATCTCGAACTTGACACGTGTAAACATAACCACTTTTCCACGAGTCAAATAGAAATAAATGTGTCAGAGTTTCGTAGAAAATAATTCTTGCTACAGAGAAATGACGAGGAGCTGTTCCAGGAAGACACAGTGGAGTGTGGTACGTCAAAAACTGACGCTTTTGAAATAACGGCAGTGGGAACTACAATGACTTTGCGCCCAGCTTTCCAGGAAATGTAAAAAAACTTCGCCGGCTTCCTTCGCATTACGAGACCAGTGAAAGCGTTATTGATGTCAGTAGCATATAAGCAATACAATGTTTTAATTATAATTTCTTAGTTAATTAATTATTTTTTTTAAACTTCAGCAGGCTACATCTGCATTACGAGAGCAATGAAAGCGGTATTGGTGTCAGTAACATATAAGCAATGCAATGTTTTGCTTTTAATTTCTCAGTTGTTTAATTATATCTTTCCATAAGGGTGACACCTACCTGCGCGTTTTGAGACTCGGAAGTGACGGAGCTATAAGGGCGACCTTGAAGCGTGCATCAAATGCCGCATCGCCACAACGAACCAAACGCTGTACTTACAGCGTGGAAGATTCCCGCCGATATATTTTTACTGGGGGACTTCAAGCGATGACCATGCAATTTTGTAGGTGGGAAGTTTGTAGCAAGGTTCAGTGCGCGAATCCATCTTAGATTCACGTACATCCGGTTAGTACATTTTTGAAGCACAACATGTAAAGACCGTTCTTAGCTGTATTGGAAGACTTAGAGGCAGTTGTTTTACATAGCATGGCGATTTGACAATGACATTCCGCCCTTGTCCGAAGTGTGTTTTCATTTCTTACATTGAAACAATGGGCACGTGTAGAATAGTTTTGTAAAAACACGTGTTTATGAACTCACCGCAACGCATTTGAAGCAAGTGGTGGATAGCATACGTAGTTATTTTCCATCGTGATACTTATAAATAATTTTGAATATATTTATCCAATGACTTGTAACATTTGTGTGCAGTTAAAGAAATAAATGGATTTTGAAGGAAAACATTACTTAATCAGCTAGGGAAAAATTTGCATATGGTGTACTAGAACATTTTTCCCCAATAGCGGTGGGATTTTAGGTATAACTAAAGCAAATATTTCCAAAACTTCAAACAAAATGGGCGCCAATAAAACGTATTTTTTCCGACTAATCCATAAGAAAAGGATATTAAATTTCCTTACATTGACGGGATGTGTTACCGAAATTAGCTGTCAATAAACCAAACATGCTTTAAATAACGAAAGGTAAGGTAAGTGTGGTTTTACGTCTCGTCATCAGCGAAGTCATTAAAGACGTAAATGCATAACAGAAATAAGAGCGAATTATCTCCTTACACGTCGGCGTTACAGGCATCAGACACGGACCATTTTTTTAGGTTAAAAGCTGAAGGAAAAAATCCTTAATGAAGAGAAAATATTTAGTGCTATTTTATGTCACATTTTTTAATTTCAAGGTGCTAGCCTGACTGATAGTCAATAAGCATTGCAGTGAGTTAGCAACAAACATTTCTGTTGACACACTACCGTAAGTCAGGGAAACTTTGTGAGGAATCTTTGCTCTACTCAAAATATTAGATTTGCGTTTATTTTGTGAATAAATAGCTAACTTGAGTGGTGTTATAAAAATATTTCATCTGCACATTTAAAATGTGATATTTTCTTTACTAAAAGCCGTAAAAACCTAAATTTTTAGTGAGGCAAAGTCATCCGCAGGGCTAAAGTTGCCCCAGTTTACGGTAGCAGTCCGTCCGCGTCTGATGGTTAATTCTACTACAGGCTAGAGAGATCAGTGTCAAAAGTTTGTCCCAGGGAAAATTTCTGCCGCTTGAGCGCTGGTATAGGTGTAAACTGACTAATCATAGAGCTTTCCTGAATTTTTAGTTTCATAAGTTGATAAATTAAAACGCGAAATTGGTATATTTTCACTTTAAAATTAAGTTAAATGAATTCTGTCGTTTTCAAGCCTTATTAAATTTAATTTTACTCCGATTTCGTATTTGTCTGGTCCACATGCGATTGCAGCTCACCTAGCGGCAGAAGTTTTCCCTGTGCCAAACTCTCCCATAAGAATACACATTTTCTTTCCAACTTATAGGAGAATTAAAATTAATTTAAAAAAAAAGTAGTAAAAAGGTACGTGAACCAAGAGGATTTACAACATTATATACAGATATGATTAGAAAATGTTACTACGTACTGTGCATTTCACTTCTCTATGGTCATACTCGAGCTTGTTTTTCGGATCGCCTGCCTAACGGCTTACAAATAAGGCCATGGTCTTTCATATATAACTCGAATACTTTTTAACCAAATGCTTTGAAAAAATTTGAGACTGTGTTCAATCATACGATACACATTTTTCCAGAGCGTTTATTTTTAATAATCTACCGTTTTCTAGTAAAAAATTATTTTGCTTCATTTTGGCTTACTTTGGCAACAAAATATGTGATATTTCATGGACAAAAATCTAAAAATCCGTTTGGTGTGTTGGAACAGAAAAATTCTGACATAAACGATGATATATAAGTGTTAAAACTGTAAGAATGAATTTTTATATACGTATTAATTTGCGTTTAAAAAATATTTTCTAAACCATTGCAAAACTAAAAGAGCGAGGCCTTAAGCTGTCTCCACGGTAATTAGTTTACAGTATAAAGTAGAGAAACTTGTAAACGTTTCAGGTATATAATTATATATAATTCTGAAAGAAAACCACATCTCGATTTCTGAAATGGTTAGATTAATTTCGACGTTTAACCGATGAACACTACTACGTCTTTTTACCTCTTTATGGTCACATTTAAAAAAAACTCGGAAATCTTATTTTTTTCTAATTTGAATAAATATCTTAAGTATAGACACGATGGCAGTTTGGTTCAATAACAAAATTTTTTACTCAAAAGACAAACTACCCGTGATTTTTTTTTATTATTTAATAATGTCGTTATTGCTAATTTAGTGCTACGCAAAAATTATATTTCAGTGTAACACGTAGTTTTATTTTACTTCTTTTAAATTTCGTTTTGGTATTGACCAGCAGATTTAAAATTTTTATTACAAACAGGAATTGCTTCGTTTGTTGTTATTATTATTATTTATCCTATTACATTTTGGCGCCCACCTGACCTACTGTACTGTAGCTAAATTGTAACTTCAAAAACATCACACGGACTTCTTAAAAAGGATTTTTTGACGCTAGGGGCAAGTTATTTTTCCTTTGGTGTTTTCCAGTTTTCCTTTTTCCCCCTCCACCCACCTCTTGGCTTCAACTCCTTCGGGAACATGCTCCCTGGTTGTATGTTTGGGGTAAAGGGCAGGCAAACAAGCGGGAGCAGTTGAAGCAGATCGCCAGCGATGCAGAGAGATTTCACCGCTAGGGTTCATAGGGCAAGGCGGTGCGGGGGTTGGGGATGAGGGGAGACCTTTATTGCAGCAGTACTTTCCGATACACGCACCACATTTCCCCCAGGTCGGGAAAGAAGCGAAGTTTCTCTGTGCGAGATACGCGACTTCTTACGCCCTGGAGAACAGAGAGGTATATAAGACTCTCCAAATGTTAGCCACTGTTACTTTCAGGTAAGTACGTAAGGAAGGGGGCAAGTGAACCAGATCCCCCCCCCCACCGCACCAAAGAAATGTCAGAAACTTGCACTATACAAAATAGTGAAATTGGGTTCAGACTCCCCTTATCTTACGAAAATCGCTTAAATATCACTATTCTGCACCTTAAAATCTTAATTTCCCCAGTGATGGACCCTCGGACCCCCGCTATATTTAGGGGATCGATGTTACTTTATAAAATTCTCAAATTCACGACCATCTACACTCTAAATCTGAATTAGTGAATATTCACTTATTCACGACAATGGATGGAGCAGTTTCAACATACTGAATCAGTGAGAAACCACTGTGAAATCGCTGACTATTCACTGATTCCGATAAATAGTGCCAACATTCGACAAGTTAGTTAGTGAATGTCCACAGATTTTCTAGTAATTTTTCACTGATTCAATAAGTGAAAACAGTTCTTTGTAAACAACTGGAAAAACCGGTGAATATTCACTGTTTCACTTGTGAGATGTTGGCACTCCTGAAGAAAATCAGCAGTGACTATTTTCACTAATTCAAATGATTGAAACTGCTCCACCTATCAGTGTGAATCCGTGAATATTCACTAATTCAGATTTTTAGTGTAACAGTTTTCATTTGTGTATTAGAAATGCATGGTTAGCGTAGTTCATCGCCATATATTACGTAACCTTTTGCAATAAATCGTATTACATTTACTCCTGATGTTAGGGCCATCTCTGAAAAAAAAAAGTGTTCTGCGCGTGGCTCTGGTTACTTTCAAGTCCATGTCCAAGTATTAAATTAATTGTCGTGGTTCGACTGTCACTTAGTTACCTAAAAATTGTGTGATCTGATTCAGTGTAATGACTGCGTATTCGGTTCTTTTGTATTTTGTGTTTAGTGCGAGACGAATATTTCTAAAATAAAAATAAAAAATTACTCCAGAAATGTATCTGAATAACATGTAAATACTACTGATAACTCTAACATTAAACTGCCTATTGGAACATGACCTAACATAGATACTAAATAGCTGCAGAGCAATAATGACCGTGTTATAACTGATATTGTTAGTTGTACGTTAGAGATTTGTGATAAAGTATGCTCCATTTGCAATAATTACCAATGCTTAGAATTTGCAGCGGCATACTGTAGTCTTTCTGTATCTATGTTGTCTACAGTGTAAATGTGAAAAACTAGATAACTGTAATTCTAAGTTATAATAATATGTCAAATTCGCAATCTATATTTTAAAATGTAACCTGTATACCTTGGCAATGTTTTACAATCAATTAACTATAACTGTAGACCAGATTTATTCGGTATTTTTCTGCTCTCTAATATGATGCACATTTTTGAATGAGAACTGATGTATTTTGTTTCTGAATTTTTGATGTAACAGATTGCCGTGTAGGCTATGTGAACATGCATGAAGTGAATTATTGCACCGTAATGAATATGATTCTTGCAAATTAAACTTCGGGTTCCTTCAAAAGAATATATATTTGAATTTAGTTACTTAGAAATTTTTAGGTGAAGTTCCAATTCAGAAACTAAAACTAGTATTAAGTAAATTATTTTGTAATATAATTTAGGGTCACGTGACCATATAAAAAGGACAATGTAAGCGGCGACTGCAACACTGCCCAAGTTACTCTTTGTCCCTTGAAGTAGACTTAAAGCTGGTCGACTGGGCCTGTCGGTCTGCAAATCTATAGCCAGTAGGAGATTATTCAAAACAAAAACCTTACCTATTGGTTTGAACAGGTGAAGTTTTAGATTAAATTAGTAACGACATGTCAGAACAGATACCATAGTTTCTGTAGATCATGGAAAAATATAATCTGTACTTAAAAATTATAAAATAAAAAGGATGAGAAACCCATTTCACAACATAGATGTATTCAATTCGTCCAGATATTTAGAAGATAATGTGAAAAAAATCCTATACATGAGTATTTTTCCTGTTTCTATGCAAATATTTTTTTCCGGCATGACGTGTTCCTGTAGAATAATAGTCTCTTGCACTAAAATTAAGGTGTACGACATATCGACGTCAGAAATTGCATATCGTTGGGAAAATGATTCCTCGCAATGTTAAGAGCAGAACATTTTATAGGTTTGAAGATTTATGGTTTATCTATAGCATAATGGCGCACATCAAGTGTAGGCTGTATTCACGTGTTTAGTAAAACTTCGTGTATCAGTGCCCTGATTAAATATCAATAATCATGTGAAATTGATCTTTACTTGCAGCTCTAGTTGCAACTAAATAGACCTCCACGATTTTGAGCTGCACATGCGGTAACAAATAAAACGCACTTGTACAGAAGTTTCTTATTGGTGCATGTTTAAAACCATTCTGTACTCATCACGTGACACCTTGAACTTCTGCGTGTGCGTAATTAATTCCATTACAGCGCAATCAAGCGCCGTGGTTGGCGAAATGGCTACAGCGCTCGCCTCCTACCAAGACGAACCGGGCTCGATTCCCGGCGGGTTAGGTCTCCGGATTTTCGCATGTGGGAATCGTGCCGCTGGTTGGCGGGTTTTCTCGGGGATCTCCCGTTTCCCCCGCTCTTTCATTCCGGTGATGCTAAACACTCACATCATTTCACCTCTCATAAGCACTAAAGACCTTGATGTTATGTTAAGTGCTGACCAAAATATCATCACTTTTACAGAGAAATCATTCGCAATGTAGGTGCAAATTTTGCGTCGCACCTATAAAATAACAATATTTAAGGGGTATTGAAAGGTACGATGACGATCAGAAGACTGGAATATGCAATCGCCAATAAAATCTTAACTTTCCGAGTAGATATTTTATCAGCGGACGTTTATTTATATAGCACTATGCGGTAGTGTGCTTTAATTACGAGTAAAAAATTAAAATTTGTTTTCAGAAAAATAATGGCTTGAAACCACGAAATCTTCAAGAATTGAAAAACTGTAGTTTCTATAGTTTTGAATTTGCTAATATCTAGGCCTCTATAGTAACCGAATTTAAAAAATACTCGCGTTTTCATTTGAAAATAATTTTAACATCCGTAAACCTCTCGCGCAGAGATAGATGAGTAGTTCAGATTTAATTGACGATTGGTCGATTGAGTATTCCAGCCGTAAGTCCGACATCGTGTCTTTCCATGCCCCTTGATCGTTCTCCAGGCAGGGTGTAGATACAGAAAGATAGCAAAACAATGTAGCAGCGTCCTTGAAAGGTTTGCCGAGAGGGCAGCGGGGAAGGTGCCGCGGCTCGGGCGTCGCCACGCGCGCATGGTCAATATTCTCCTACACCCTGACCCACGCCACTCCATTAGCCGATCAATCGATCTGCCTATTATACAAACATGAGCCAGCCCGTCCAGAATTGGAGGCCGGCCGGTGGAATGCTGCGCAGGCGGTCACCCATATCGACCTGCCACCTCTTGTGCGTTTACTCTCCACATTCACCTCTGGTAAATATCGTCAACTGTGACTATTTTGAGAGTGACAACGATTAATATGTCACTCGTGACTGTCTTCTGCCGTATTCTTAAACACCTCTCTTTACCATAATCTCAATATACTTGGAAACACTTAAGTACGAGCTCTGAACATCTTCATAAATATTCATTATACTACACTCTAAATATGAATAGTTAAAATTTTCATAATTTCAATAAGTTGCAAGATTTTTCACTGACGAATCTGTTGTTTTGGCAATGTTGACCTGAAAAAATGTGAGAAAACAACATATTGGTTTATCTTTCTTCCTTACCTGTGGTAGAATTTACCTTACCTTCATACATCTTACTAAACCATATTTTCTTAGTTTTCACATCGTGTTTTGGATTACTAATTATTTAAATTAGTTAAAAATAGTATTAATAAAAGTCATATTTATTTCTCATTGTAATTCCGATTTTAAAAGTTATAACATCAACGTGTAGCTAATATAAAGATAATGGGCTGCGCTTACAAGAGATAGCACAACTGGTACTGTGTTACCACTAGAGATCAGCATGCGTGTTGTATTGAATTGTTCGTTTCCGTTTGCAGTTGTCAATTTACACAGAGCTATAATTACGAAACGTATTACATATTTAAGGGAATAGTTCTTCAACAATAACAATAAAATACCTTTTTTAATGTTATGTACAGTAAATATTTACCGTGTGAACAGCATCTTTTATTTTATTTCTTTTGTAAATCATTATGACATAGATTCGCGTTATTGTTATCAACAATTTACACTTTTAACAACGTTTAACTTTACGCTCCCATACGTATGCCCAACTTGGAAATTTTTTACCAAATTAATTTTAGCGTAGATTTTACAGTACGTAACTTATTGTATAACGGCACTGTATGTAACTTTGAGAAAATGAATATAAATTATGGCATTACATTAACGTTTCTTAAATAAAACTTTAGTTGATTATAATCATTCACTCACCCTGTAAATCGTAAAACACTATGCTCATGTTATGCAAATAAATAGTATTTGAAATTCTTCACACGTAAATTCACACGTAAAAACAATCGTTCGCCCACACAAGAATACATCCCTCTTTTATCTGACTTAGCAAAACCAACTATTCTAGAGATTCCTTGTCTAAACTAAGAACGTTGCGCAATGACTTTCTGTAACACTGAGTTGTCTGTAGACCCATTATACTGGTAGGGGCAGATGGTACACTTTTCTCCCAGTAGCATACAAGAGGCAGGGAAAAATCCTCTTATAAAGAACATCGGTATTCGGAACACAATTTCATTGGGTACGACATTGATTCCACTTTCTACGATTCGTCATGAGACGCTTATGAAAATTCCCGAGTGTTTGCTAGGTCGGTCGAAGTTTCAAGGTTAAGGTGTTCAAAATTCAAGCCAAGTGAAACTTACCCATATTAAAATTTTCATCTGATGGCCTATCAATTAACTACCAGAACTAATATATTCAAGTCTACATAAAATAACGAGGGTACAATGCACTGCGGATGTAACTTCTAGCGAAATATTCATCGTAAAGAAAATTTTTAAGATTTTTTTTCCTTGTTTTCGCCATATTAAAACCTTTAATTGCATTGCAGGCGTTCGTCAAATCCTGGTAATCGACAAAACCTGGTCAAGTGACTGAGATAACCTACTCTACTATAGTAACTGAATTTTCATAAGCACCTATCGTTATGAATACTACTTTAACTCAGGGAATGTTGACGGTTTGATACACTTCAATCAGTGGCGTATCGTTGTGTTCTAAGGCATGCAGTTACAAGCAATGACTATACTCAAAACTGAGTTGTCTGTGGGACTTGCAGGAGCAGGTACGCTCTTCTTCCAAGCATACAAGAGGCAAGAAACGTATTGTCCAGTAATACACCTCAGTCTGCACAACACATGTCTGACTGGATATGACCGGCAAGCAAACTAAGTTCACGTGCTCAAAGTGTTAAGTCGTAGCTTGTACTGCATTCCTTGGTTAACCACGATACGCCACTCGCTTCAATATAATATGTCTATACCTGACATTCTTCTTTCAATATTTGCATATACACATATGACTGGGTCAATGATATCTAGGGCTATGAATATTTCGCGAGTTCAACTACCAACATGCTAGAATCTATTATCCTGTGTATATCGAAGCCCTACCATTTGTCTGTTCTTGCTACTAATTCACACAGCAGACAACGAACGAATAGACGGGGCTTGAATGTGTATAGGACGTTGGATTCTAGCATGCAAGTAGTTGAGTTCCCGAAAATTTCTTGTCCCTAATGATTAGAGATGACGGTTAGAGGCCCGGATATTTCGCGGGTTCAACGCCCAGCAGGCTAGACTCCACAGTCCTGTGTGCACTGTGTCCTCAGCTATATGTGTTCATTGGCTGCTTCTCCAGTGAGTGAGCATTTGAACATTTGACGATGTAGCGCAGGAGTCCGTGAGCGTTTTTATGCATGTCCGCCATTGGTTCAGAGTCCGCAAGGTCACGTTTATTAAACAATGACCCGATCGAAATAGTTTCCAACATGTACATGACTTAGAAATCTAACCTCTCCTCAGTTGAATCCGCGAAATTTCCGGGGCTCTAATGATGGTACATCGCGAAAATTTCTTGTGCCAACATACCCTTGAAAACACTGTAGTTACTTGTACCATGTATTATTGGATGATACACATCTGACACAACGTAGTTGTCTGCAGACCAATAATAGGCAACAAATATTACAATAGCGATATTCTTATTGGCCCAGTAAAATAGGGTAACAGCTCCGTGTACAAGGGAAAGCTAGTAATGTTTTCATAAGCTGAAGGTGTATTGAAACCCAGCAAACAGTCAAGTTTTCCCGTGATAATTCATCATCTCTACTAATGATAACAGTTGTGCGCGTTTTCTTTCAGGCACAAGCTATAATTCCAGCAACTGTAAGGTCGTGTAACTTTCGCAATTGGCCTTTGACTTATTTGACACCTCGTGTAAGTCGCTGAGGCAATAATACAAATGTAACTAAAAGCGGGTCCATCTCACTGTGTCAGCGAGCAACTAATGAAGAGCTGATGTGTGTTTGACTGCACACATATTCTTGGAGGCTAGTCTATACGTCAGCGAACCCGCGAAGTTTTCCTGTCTCTACAAATTAGTGATTCGTCTTTAAACAAGTACATAACAAGCCTACAATACAGGGTTCAGGCCGCTACTTTTACGAAATACGCTAGCACGTGAGATCCTTGCGAATTTTTACCACCTCTAGTCATTGCCACAGACTAAATAGTAACCCAGACATGAAATGATGTGGCGGCTTATTTGATACGAGCGAACTCCGCCGCTTATTGGCTGCCCGAGGTTGTTGATACCAGCCCCGAGTATGTTTGGCTCGTGTACGTTACTACAGGTTTCTTACTGGCCTGACTACCGGCTAGCAGAGCAGCGGCCTTACGCTGATTGGCAGCAAGCGCTTCCGCCATGTTGCTGGCCAGGGAAGCCATTTTGCTGGCGTGTGTGAGTGAGTTCACTGTTATACTGGCTATTTCACTTCTGTATTCCTAAATATTCTGTGTTATTGCTATGGATCTGCATGTCACTGAGAAGTGATGCAAAGCTGATTACAATCTCCCATGAATTTTATATAGTGGTTTTTCAGTCTTAAGACATAGCTTCAATCCTGGTATGGAAAACAGAAAATAAACAGCAAATCGGAACGCATAATACATCCTACAGCGTCTGTCTTGACTAGAAAATATTAGTATAGTGATTAATAGAGACCTGAAAAATTCGCGTTTTCTTTTGGCCCCAAGCTATAATTCCAGCAACTGTAAGTTCGTGCCACTTTCGTAATAATCTAGTGACTTATTTGACACTTCCTGAAAGTCGCTTAGCCAATAGTACAGAAGCAACTAAATGTAGGCTCATATCACTGCGTCATCGAGCAGCCAGTTAGCAGATAATGTCTGCTTGAATACACACATGTTCTTGGAGGCTAGCTTACACGTCAGTGAACACGCGAATTTTACCGGTCTCTAGTGATTAACTCTCGCCTAGTCTTCATGAATTGTTGACACTGAAGTATTTACAAGAGTTCTTTTCTACTGTATCCTTATTTAACTAAATAAGTTACGTTTCTCAAATTATTACCCGCTATATGGAAATAAGTTAAGTGGGAATGTTTCGACCATTACTTGACAGAAAAATAAGAATGGGCGTGGTTTAAAAGGGGAAACAATTGACGGGCTTTAAAATATGATCTATAGTGGGAACCTAGGTTTACTACATCTACCAACAAACTGCGAACGAGCCAAAAAAAAAAAGCTATATTAACATGGTTTTTTTTAAAATCTCTATCGTCTTCGACTTCAAGCTTTTCGTGATAGTATAACATAAACGAAAACCGACAAACCTCAGGGTGGCGTTCAGGGGCAGCAGTAATTAATGGTTTGCGTGCGAGTGATCGCTCCGGAGAGAGCGGGTAATTAACGGAAACGGTGCGTTCTGAAACAAGCAGGCGTGAAGCCTCGGTTAACTATGCAGGCGCCGAAGTGGATTGCGGTTACTGTGGTTATACGCGTTCCGACAACGTCTGTCTTCATTTCCTCGAGCGAGAACACACATTGCTCGGATGACTGGATTGTTGTACTGGCAAATATTGCGTATTTAGCAAGCTTCAGTACAAACATTTTGAAACTAAAAAAATATCATACACGTTATAAGCTTAGTCACTGTTAAAAATTACCGTGAATTTACGGATAATTTTACGAAAATATATGTTTAATTAACGGAAACATTATTTTGTATCACAGTTATACATAATTTCGTTTAATTAACTAAACACATGTAAAACCACGAGAAGATGCTTAAAAAACCGTACGAATTATTGTGCCTGCATCCTAAAGAAGTCTCATAAATATGCGAGTTTCTATTAGTGAAGCTAGTTGCCTTCCGTAAATTAAGGGACACTTCTGGAGAATATTTTTACCAGCCCTTCTCCGTAAAACAACGAAAATTATTATTTACCGTGCCACCTAATATTTGTAAGAGTTTTTAGCAACTGTTGTTAGTACTCTTTAGTAACATACTAAAAAATTCCACTGACATTCGGTACCACTTAAAATATTCTCATGTACAGAGTTATAAATTAAACGGAAATGTATAGTTAATAAACCGAAATAGTGTCCGTAAAATTAAAATACGGAAATGTCTACAGTAAACATACACTACGGAATCATACGCAATATGTACATAAGTCTGCGGACACTTGCACAGAAAAAAATCGTAAATTTACGGTTTAGAGAGCTATGCATATTACGGATATATTTTAATTACATCACAGGTAAATCTGCAAATATGTAGAAATGCAACTGTAGCATTACAGACATGTATTTATGGCTCAGTTCCGTGTCATGAAACTATTTACGAACTTCTGTTGGGTTAGGAAATAAGGTTCCGTAAATTCACGGAGGTCTCTGCAGACATTTTTACAGGATATTCCGTAAAACGACGTAGAAAATTTTCAAAGTGATATGGTAAATTGTTTGCTTTATCATTTTATTTAAATAAAAGTGTCGCAAGGAACAAGAATTTTGGTTAAAATCAGAACTCCGTAAGTTGTAGTACACTCTAAATCAGAATTAGTGAATATTCACTGATTCCTGCTGGTGGGTGGAGCAGTTGCAACAATTTGAATCAGTGAAAATAGTCACTGTATAATTAGTGAACATTCACTGATTTCCTCTAAGAGTGCCAAAATCTCACAAGTGAATCAGTGAATATTCAGTTTTGTCCAGTTGTTTTCAAAGAAAAGTTTTCACTTGCTGAATCAGTGAAAAATTACTGGAAAATCTGTGGACATTCACTAATTAACTTGTGGAATGTTGGCACTCTTTATCGGAATCAGTGCATTGTCAACGATTTCACAGTGGTTTCTCACTGATTCAATAAGTTGAAACTGCTTCATCCATCGCCGCGAATCAGTGAATATTCACTAATTCAGATTAAGAGTGTATACCTTCGCACTCCAGTTACGTTTGCTTTATTAGTAGTTTACAAAAGGATCCCATAACTATGTTATATGCAGGCCAACATCTACTACGTGAGAGATGACCTTGGTGAAGGTTGAGCCGGCTGTTCGACTAGCGAGTCGGTCCGGCAAGATGAATGGATGAGTTAAGGTGAGATGGGTGTGAAGCTACGACGGAATGTGAAATGCGGGAAACGGGAGTTCGTGGACAAAAACCTGCTGGTCAACAGCAACGTCCGCCACATTTTCCACATGCGAAATATCCTTGAACGAACCACCCGGGACTCGAAACCTAAATGCCTAGGGGGAGGCAGGGGTGTCATTTCAGGTTTTTCAGGGGGGGGGGGCAAGATTTTGTTTTCTGACGACAGTGACCTCGTTGCATCTTTTTTATTAATTAACCATGTATAAATTAGATACTTTAATAATAAAACTTTAGTTTTATGTCCTTAAGTTAGCGTTATTTACATTTAAAAATACAAAAACTATATTTATACACATAAAATTCCAAATCCAGCCCCCCCCCCTGTAGCCCCAAATGATGCCCCTGGGGGGAGGCGGGAGTTCTGACTCCTCGACCAATGCGGCCCCTCATATGAAGGCCTACATAAAAACCATAAATTACTTGTAAGTATATTTGTTTCCTTTTATAATATTTTCGCACTGTTCGACCAAACTGGGCCAAATTTCTGTAGAAATAACGTATCATTCGGTAAGACACTGTGTAGGACAGGAACTATAATCGGAATCGGCCATGGTCTGTGTTAAGGGACAACCATAGCATTCGCCTGTAGCAATTTCAGTAAACAATTAAAAACCAAAATCTCGATGGCCGGAGTCGAGGAAGTAACCCGTATCCTTCCGAATCAGAGTTGAATGTGGGGCCTTAAGATATTATCGTTAACTGATTCTTAGTTTTGTATTGTTTTACGAATTCCACAGTAGGTTATGTATGTATCTGCCTGTTTTTTTTATGGATGATCAACGTTTTCACTGCGAGAAACTCGAATAATAATTTTCCGTTGCACATCTACCGGTGTAACTGATTTGTTCATTTTAAACCTGCTAACGACCAGTTTACGAGTATTGCTCATCAGAGATAAGTTATTCTGCCATTTTACTCTCCCAGATTGAGAAAAATAAATCATTTCTAACAAAAATACCGATCCAATTTTCAACTTATTCATCGAGCACACTTGCAGAAACGAAACGCAACTCAGACTGTATCGTTCATTCCTCCAGAGCAAATGTAAGCTAAAAAAAAATATACTCGAGAGAAGACATGTCAAAGAAGGGCAATTTAGCAACTGTAATAATTGCTTTTCGTATATTTCATTCACATCTCAACAGAAATTAATTAATTTTAAGCAAAGTTTCAACGAAGAAAAATATACTCTTTTCCCTTGTGAAACTCTCTAATGAGACGGCGACTGCGAAGGCGGCTCCATAAACGTCAAGAGTTATTTTTTTTTACATCTCTATATTGCAAAAGAAATAGCTCATTTCTGCAACACGTTCCAATTTACGTAACTGCAGACTAATGATGTCCGGAGAAGGAGAAGCCCTAGTGTTCTAGAAAACTCTCAAAGTCTCATTTGCATCAGTAACAATGGCCATGCTTTCCTCTGGTGTAACTACCAGCTCTTGTTATGAAAAACATAGCGTTAATGATGACTATTACTATTACTATTTCAGTTGCTGTTCGAAAATTATGGAATATATGTCCTTCAACCTTTTTTTTTTTTGTGTTCGTGATAGAAAGACTCTGAGGTTTTGTTATTTAATAATATAATATTATTATATGATTTTTTTCATGCGCCAAAAAGAGCGAATGTTGCCTAGAAGCAGAAAACCATACACTCAGTAAAAAAAAAATCTAAGAAATAAAAGTCACTAGACGATGTCAACAAACGTGTAATACACATACAATTCCGAAAAGGAATATTGTTTTATCCAGAAAGACGCCACGAATACAAAAAAAAAAAAAAAAAAAAAAAAAAAAAAAAAAAAAAAAAAAAAAAAAAAAAAAAAAAAAAAAAAAAAAAAAAAAAAAAAAAAAAAAAAAAAAAAAAAAAAAAAAAAAAAAAAAAAAAAAAAA